>CAUYLG010045194.1:0-72447 GCA_963573385.1 Cacajao melanocephalus | reverse complement strand
CCAAAATAGACAAATGGGATCTACTTAAACTCCAGAGCTTCTGCACAGCAAAAGAAACAGTCATTAGAGTGAATTGACAACCAACAGAATGGGAAAACATTTTTGCAATCTACCCATCTGACAAAGGGCTAATATCCAGAATCTACAAAGAACTAAAACAGATTTACAAGAAAAAAACAAACAAACCCATTCAAAAGTGGGCAAAGGATATGAGCAGACACTTTTCAAAAGAAGACATATATGAGGCCAACAAACATATGAAAAAAAGCTCATCATCACTGGTCATTAGAGAAATGCAAATCAAAACCACATTGAGATACCATCTCATGCCAGTCAGAATGGCGATTGTTAAAAAATCTGGAGACAACAGATGCTGGAGAGGATGTGGAGAAATAGAAACACTCTTACACAGTTGGTGGGAGTGTAAATTAGTTCAACCACTGTGGAAGATAGTGTGGCGATTTCTCAAGGATCTAGAAATAGAAATTCCATTTGACCCAGCAATCCCATTACTGGGCATATACCCAAAGAACTGTAAATCGTTCTACTGTAAAGACACATACACTCGTATGTTCATTGCAGCCCTGTGTACAATAGCAAAGACCTGGAACCAACCCAAGTGCCCATCAGTGACAGACTGGACAAAGAAAATGTGGTACATATACACCGTGGAATACTATGCAGCCATAAAAAATGATGAGTTTTTGTCCTTTGTAGGGACTTGGATGAATCTGGAAACCATCATTCTCGGCAAACTGACACAAGAACAGAAAACCAAACACCACATGTTCTCACTCATAGGTGGGTGTTGAACAATGAGAACACGTGGACTCAGGGAGAGGAGCATCTCACACTGGGGGCAGTTGTCGGGGGTAGGGGAGAGACAGCAGGGCGTGGGGATGGAGGGGAGGGATAACATGTGGAGAAATGCCAGATATAGTATGCACCTAAAGTTAAATAAATTAATTAAAAAAGAAAAAGAAGAAGCTGTTTTGTCCACCCCTTGGCAGCAGGTTAGAAGTACCTGCTTGTGCCTCACAAGACATTTCTTGTCTCCCAACAGACCTCAAGCAATGGCTTACAGGACTGGGTGTATAAATACTCCAGTTCTGGTACGGTTGCAGTGGCTTACACCTGTAATCCCAACACTTTGGGAGGCTGAGGTGGGAGGACCACTTCAGGCCAGGAGTTTGAAATCTGCCTGGGAAACATAGCGAGACTCTGTCTCTGCAAAAAAAAAAAAAAAAAAAAAAAAGCAAAAAAATTAGCAAAGTCCTAGCTACTAGAGAGACTAAGATAGAAGGATCGCTTGAGCCCAGGAGTTCCAGGCTGAGGTTAGCTATGATCATGCCACCACACTGTAGTGGGCAACAGTGCCAAACCCTGTCTCTAAAATAATAAATAATAAATAAGTAACTGGGCCAGGCGTGGTGGCTCACGCCTGTAATCCAAACACTTTGGAGGCCAAGGCAGGCGGATCACCTGAGGTCAGGAGTTCAAGACCAGCCTGACCAACATGGTGAAATCCCGTCTTTAAAAAAAAAAAAAGTAACTAAATATCAGCTGGGTGCAGAGGCTCATGCCTGTAATTCCAGCACTTCAGGAGGCCAAGCTGAGCAGTTCGAGACCAGCCTGGCCAACGTGGGAAAACCCCATTACTACTAAAAATACAAACTTTAGCTGGGCAGGGTGGCTCCCCAGCTACTCAGGAGGTTGAGGCATGAGAATCACTTGGACCCAGGAGGCAGAGGTTACAGTGAGCCGAGATTGTGCCACTGCACTCCAGCCTGGGCAGCAGAGTAAAACTGTGTCTCAAAAAATAAATAAATAAATACCCCAGTTCTCTCAAACTCAAGTGGGATAACTTGAGGGGTACGTTCTAAAGTGGCTCCCAGAGCTCTTCAGAGGGATTGAGCTTCAGTTGTCTCCAGTGACATTTTGATTTACAACTCATCCTTTGTTGGGTTTCTTCCCTCTCCTGCCTCAATTTCCCACTCTTCTGTTGATGCTTCCTTATATCACCTTCCCAGCAGATCACTTTGACTTGGTCTTCTTCCAGGGGAAATCAGACAAAGCCAATGTCTTTCTACAGTCCTTTTACCATAGCATATTATTGCCTTTAGGGTAAAATTCAAAATTCTTAACTTTTCTCCAGAAGCTCCTATATGATACTCCTGTTTTAACTCCCTTCCCCATAACACTGGTTTCATACTGCCTCCTTTATTTTTTTTCCCCCCAAGGCAAGGTCTCACTCTGGCACACAGGCTGGAGTGCAATGGCATGATCATAAGTCGCTGCAGCCTCAACCTCCCGGGCTCAGTGAATCCTCCCAATTCAGCCTCCCCAGTAGCTGGGACTACCAGGTGAGCCCCACCATGCCTGCCTAGCTTTTGTGTTTTTGTATGTAGAGACAGGGTTTCACCATGTTGCCCAGGCTGGTCTCGAACTCCTGAGTTCAAGTGGTCCTCCCACCTTAGCCTCCCAAAGTGCTGGGATTACAGGTGTGAACCACTACACCTGGCCTGCCTCCTTTCAATTCTTTAAATATTCTCAGCTCTCTGACACCTCAGGGCCTTTGCACACCCCATTCCCTGGGCCTGGATCACCCTTGCCCAGCTCTTCACATGCTGGCTTGGCCCTCTTCCTCCAAGCCTCAGTTCAAATGTCCTTTCTAGACAGAATTAGTAAAGGCTTTCCTTTATTAATTCATCTAGGTTTTCCTATTATTCTCTCCCTTTATTGCCTTCAAGGCACTTACTACAACTTGTAACCCTGTTTGTGAGTTTGCATAATTAAGGTCTGTCTCCCGACCAGACTGGAAGCTCCAAGAAAACAGAAATCCTAGCCTTCTTAACAAGGACATAGCAGAGAGCCTCGCATACTGGAAGCCATCAAAGCCAATTTTATTTTTAACATCAAACAAAGACATGGTTCTTAACCTCAAGGGGTTCACAATATAATGGAAGAAACTTGTATACAAATATGTAATTTCCATGAAGTGAAATTGTTGCGGACAGAAGGCGCTAATGGATCACAAAGCTCACTGTGTCAGAAAAGAAATGACACCTCATTTTAATGATCCAATAGCCTCTAAGTCTCTTGAAGTACTAGGAACCCCCAAAACCTGAGACAGATCTGAGTCGATTTAGGAATTTTATTTTGCCAAAGTTAAGGACGCATACCAGTGACACAGCCTAAGGAGGTCCTGACGTGTGCCCAAGGTGGTTGGGGCACAGCTTGGTTGCCTTCTGCCATGACTGTAAGCTCCCTGAGGCCTCCCCGGAAGCTGATGTTGCCATGGTTCCCATACAGCCTGCAGAGCCGTGAGCCAATAAACCTCATTTCTTTATAAATTACCCAGTCTCAAGTATTTATTTATAGCAGTTTGAAAACAGACTAATACAGATGCCGAGTTTCTTTAAAATGAGCTTTACCACACAAACCATAACTACTCTCTCACTCACATTCACGTAAGTGCCCAGAAGCATAACACTCTGTTGTCCCACAATCCCCACTCCATTACAAACATTCAGACAATGTTCCTGCTTTGGCATAAGTAAAAAGTTAGCAAATAGTCCTGTCCTTTCTGCCCCTCTAGCCTCAGTGTGGGACTAGTCCTAATGATTATTATGACCAGTATGTCAATTGATCACGACTTCACAGAACTGTATACTGAAAGACTCATAGGATTACAAAGAGCCTAATAAGATTTGTCTGATTATAAATTTAATAAAGGTAAAAAGTATATACCCAACTTGAGGGGAAACCCTTATTACTTTTTCCCTCTCCTACTCAAGAAAGTTAACAGAGGGAAGCATCCATTTAGGTCCTTCCTTTTTAACTGCATAATAACAATTTTTTTTTTTTAAGATGGAGTCTTGCTCTCATTACCCAGGCTGGAGTACAATGGCATGATCTTGACACCGCAACCTCTGCCTCCCAGGTTCAAGCGACTCTCCTGCCTCAGCCTTCTGAGTAGCTGGGACTACAGGCGTGAGCCACCACGCCTGGCTAATTTTTTGTATTTTTAGTAAGAAGGGGTTTCGCCATGTTAGCCAGGATGGTCTCAATCTCCTGACCTTATGATCATCTGGCCACCTCAGCCTCCCAAAGTGCTGAGATTGCAGGTGTGAGCCACCGCACCTGGCCCATAATAAAAATTTTCAACACAGAGAAGTAGAGAGAGCTGGGCACAGTGACTCACATCTATAATCCCAAGACTTTGGGAGGCTGAAGTGGGAGGTTCCTTTGAGCCCAGGAGTTTAAGACCACCCTGGGCAACATGGTCAAGACCTCATCTCTGGAAAAAAAAAAAAAAAAAAATTAGCCAGAATGGTGACATACAGCTGTGGTCCAGCTACTCAGTAGGCTGAGGTGGAAGGATTGCTTCAGCCAGAGAGGTCGTGGTTGCAGTGAGCCATGATCCCACCACTGCACTCCAGCCTGGGCAACAGAGCAAAACCCCATCTCAAAGAGAAGTAGAGAGAGTAATATCATGAACCCATCACTCCTATATCCATCACTCATCTTCAACAATTATCAAGGCCAATTTTATTTCATCTCTAACCTCCCTTCTTGCCCCCATATACTTAACTCCTACCTTGACACTTTGGGATTTTTTTCTAAATTTCAGGTTATCATGGATATCATATCATTTCATCTATAAATACCTCATCTGTAATACATAGCTCTTAAAAATAATTTTTTAACATTACTACAATGTCATGCTACATCTAAATTTTTTAAATCCCTTAATGTCATCAAATATCCCTGTGTATTTATTTCCCTATTTCCCTATTTCCCTATGTAAACCAAAAATAAAATTCTAAGGCCCCGTCCAACCATCCAAATGGACCCCTCCTCCTAGCAAAGGGCATTTCCAAGTTAATCTGAAAAACTAGTTCAGGTCATAATGGAAGAGGGGATCAGATATATCTCATTATATCCTCCAGTATCAACATCAAAACAGAGCTTAAGTCTGAAAAGACACATTTACAGTCTATTCTCTCCGAAGCCTGCTGCTTGGAGGCTTCAGTGGCAGGATAAAACCTCAGTTTTCACAACTCTTTATTGTTACCCAGATTTTTTTTTTTTTTTTTTAAAGACAGGGTTTCACCATGTTGATCAGGCTGGTCTTAAACTCCCGACCTCAGGTGATCTGCCCGCCTTGGCCTCCAAAGTGCTTGGGTTACAGGTGTGAGCCATTGCGCCCGGCCCCAGATATTTCTTTCTATTGACAAGAAGTCTTTCAACCAATTGCCAATTAGAAAATTCTAAAATCTAGGCTGAGCATGGTGGCTCACACCTGTAATCCCAGCACTTTGGAGGCCCAGCTGAGAGGATCACTTGAAGTCAGGAGTTCAAGACCAGCCTGGCCAACATGGTGAAACGCCATCTCTACTAAAAATACAAAAAATAAAAAATAAAAAAAGAGCCAGGTGTGGTGGCACATGCCTGTGATCCTAACTACTCAGGAGGCTGGGGTGGGAGGACTGCTTGAACTTGAGAGGCAGGGGTTGCAGTAAGCCAAAATCACAATACTGCACTCCAGCCTAGGCAACAGAGACTCCATCTCAAAAATAAACAAACAAATAAATAAATAAAATCTACTTATGACCTGAAGTCCCCCTACTTACAGTTATTCTGCCCTTCCAGATCAAACCAATATAAATCCTCACATGTATTGATGGATGGATAGTGTTTCCCTAAATGCATAAAAGCTAGCTGTACCCCGACCATCATGGGCACATGTCCCCAGGATCTCCCGAGTCTGTGTCATGGGCATGTCCTTAATTTTGGCAAAATAAACTTTGTAAATTAACTGAGACCTGTCTCAGATACTTTTGGGTTCACACCTAATTGTTTCACGTTTGTTTGTTTGTTTTACGGTTGCCTTGTTCAAATCAGGATCCAAACAATGTCTACACAGGCATTTGGTTGATAAGTCTCTTAAATCTGTTTTAATTTATTACTTTTGTTTCCATCTGCCATGGGTCCCCACCCACCACACCCTGTACCAGGATTACATTTTGAGACAATCTTTCCAAGCCTTGTGAACACACTGTTTTCCAATTTCAATTAATGACTCATATCTCCTGCTAAACAAGTAACAACATAATGGACCACCTTCTTTTTTTCTAATTTTAATTTTTTTTTTTTTTTTTTTTTTTTTTTTGGTGAGAGAGGATCTCACTGTGTTGCCCAGGCTGGTCTTGAACTCATGGCCTCAAGCCATCCTCTCTCCTTGGCCTCCCAAATCACTGGGATTATAGTGCTTTGGGGATTATAGGCATGAGCCAACGTGCCTGGCCTAGACCCCCTTCTTTAAGATATAACTTTAAGAGGTATGCTTGGATTTAGATCCCTTTTAAAGTATTAACACTTATCAACAAAAGACAGTCTGACTACACCTTATACTGGAGGATATAGGAGTCAATTTCACACAACAGTTGCTATAACACTTTTTAAAAACTCTTCTATCAGGGGATGTTTCACAAAAGTCAACAAATATTTTGTTCCATTGACAACGCCTTTGCCATAGCTTTTAAATAATTAATATGAAGTGGGAAAATGTTTCAGAGGCAATATACATCAGTGACATCCTAGTGATGGTACCCCTTCTCCCTAGACCTCCTTAAGGTTACTTTTATATTCTTCTCCCTGTGAAGTGGCGTAAAACTAATAGCTTCACAGGAAAAATCTCACTGAGACCTCTTGGCAAGTTTCCCCCAAGCTGAGTCGCATCTGTGGAGAACTGGTGTGAAGTGAAAATACAGGGAGTAACAGATATCTGTGAATTTATTTGGGTCAACTTGACGCTATTAACTGCAGGCTTTGACGGAAATGCTGTCAACCCTCCTCCCTAGTCTGGCTTCCTTGCTTAGGACCCAGGAGGAAGCACATTCTCAAGGTCTGTTTACTCTTCAAACCTGGTTCCCCTGGGCTTACACCTCACCCCTGCACTGAACACCTGAACAGGCAAAGTTGTGCACTGTTAATTTGGAGGTGTGAGTCTCATTATTGCTTTTCCTATGGTGAACACGTAGGATTTGTCCAGCGCTAGAATAGGCAAGAGTTCAAAGCAGCCTTGATGGCACCTTTTCATGACTTGAGACAATTAGCAAGGGATTCCAAGCTGGCCTGGAAGTCCTGGCTGCCAGAAAGTCCCCGGAGCAACAGTTGGAATAAAAATAGTAAAAACAACTGCAGAGTAATTTGCGAAAATGCCAAGTACAGCACAAACATGCTGACCCTTGTAAACCTTGACATGAATTTGGAGAGGTGGGGCCCAGCGTGCCTTGAGGATGGCAGAGGTGGGAGGCTGCTGCCTTCCTGACAATTCTCCAGAATCTTTCCAAACCTTCCTAACACCTTGTTCCATCGTCCAACCAAATTCTCCTGCACTGCTCACGCTACCTGACCAGACGTCTGGATCATCAAGGCAGAAAACCAAGAATGATCCTTGGCCAAATGCAGTGGTTCATCTAAGCAGGCCCCCTCTCCACATAACTCCTTTCTCCCATGAGTGAAAATGTTACATGTATAAGGTATGGCCAGACCCTTCGATTCTAACAGTCTGTTAAAAACAGCCGCTTTAAAAAGAGGGCCCGCTAAATAGCTCTTCAAGCCTCTAATGACTCCCAGAACCTAAATAAGTTAATGTTAAACTTCCAGACTCAACAATTCATCCTTTTCTCTCCTCCTTCCTCCCATTAAATGGTTCAGAATGTATGCACCACTACTGACATAAAAGCAGATATTTCTCTTAAGGTGAATGGACTTTCTGTAAGCTCACAGCTGTATAAGCTACAAAAAGTTACAGAAGTGATTAATTGATAAACCACCACAGCTTGGTTTATATAGACATAATTGAGACTAAGGACAGCCCAAATCACATTTTGTTACTACTGTGTATGTTGAACTAAAGACTGTTTTAGGACTCATACACTTGACCAGATTAGGAAGGTGAGGAAAAAATAATCTAAATTGAAAAGGGGGAAATAAAGGATGATTTGGTTTGATTTCATTTCATACACATTTGCAATTTTTTAACTTTATTATTATTATTATTATTATTTGAGACAGAGTCTCACTCTGTCACCCAGGCTGGAGTACAATGGCATGATATTGACTCACTACAACCTCTGCCTCCCAGGCTCAGGTGATTCTCCTGCCTCAGCCTCCCAAGTAGCTGGGATTACAGGCACATGCCACCACGCCCAGCTGAATTTTGTATTTTTGTAAAGATGGAGTTTCACCATGTTGGCCAGGATGGTCTTGAACTCCTGACCTCAGGTGATCTGCCTGCCTTGGCCTCCCAAAGTGCTGCTTTTACAGGCATGCACCACCATGCCCAGGTAATTTTTGTGTTTTTAGTACAGACGGGCTTTCACCATGTTGGCCAGGCTGGTCTCAAACTCCTGACCTCAAGTGATTCACCCACCTCGGCCTCCCAAAGTGCTGGGATTACAGGAGTAAGTGAGCCGCCTACATTTTCAGTTTTCTTTTTCTTAATCCTCACTGGGGGCTGGGCATGGTGACTCACACCTATAATCCCAGCATGTTAGGAGGCTGAGGCAGGTGGATCATCTGAGGTCAGGAGTTCGAGACTAGTCTGGCCAACATGGCGAAACCTCATCTCTACTAAAAATACAAAATTTTGCCAAATGTGGTGGCACATGTCTGTAGTCCCAGCTACTCAGGCAGCTGAGGCAGAAGAATTGCTTGAACCCAGGAGGCAGAGGTTGCAGTGAGCTAAAATCAGGCCACTGCACTTTAGCCTGGGCAACAGAGTAAGGCTCCATCTCAAAAAATAACAAATAAATCCTCACTGTAATTCTCCCGGGAGCAAGCTGGGGGACAGGACAAAAAGGTAGTGACCAATAAGAGACATACAAGGGGCCTTCCAGGGGATGCTGGCAATGTTCCCCATTTCTGAACTGGGAAGATTTTTGTTTGTTGTATAGAGTCAAGGTCTCACTGTGTTGCCCAGGCTGGTCTTGAACTCCTGGGCTCAAGTGATCCTCCTGCCTCAGCCTCTGAAAGTGCTGGGATTACAAGCATGACCCTCCACATCCGGCCAAGGATCATTTGTGGTTTTCTGCCTCAGATAAGCTCCAGGAGTACCACTTCCTGCCTTTCCCTCACCTTCCCCAAGTCTGTCTCAGTTGGGCTGGGGTGGGATGCAGCTAACTGCTTTTATAAAAGTCGTATAATTCACAGGTTCTCGGGATTTGGGAAAAAAATAACAAAAATCATATGGGATAACTTCTGAGCAAGTGGCTTAGGAACACACTTTAAGATACAGTGAGTTCTTAGTGGTCTCCGTAAGAAATACTTAAAAATAAACTTTTTCAATATAAATGTATTTATTACCACTAAACACTTAAAAATGGTAAAGAGAGTAAATTATATATGTATATTTTACTTCAATAAAAATACATTTAAAAAATTAAAAACTGATCTGTGAAAAAAAATAATAAACTATACTCTAAATGTACTTGGACGTTATAAAAGCAGATAGCTGGATTCTACCTCAGCCCAACTGAGGCGGAGGGGACAGAAAAAAAAACCCACACCTGGCGGAGGGGACAGAAAAGGAGAAACTGCTATTTCTCTAGCTTATCTGAGGCAGAAACCCAAGAATGATCCTTGGCCAAATGTAATGGCTCATGCCTATAATCCCAGCACTTTGAGAGCTGAGGCAGGAGAATCACTTGAGTCCAAGAGTTTAAGACCAGCCTGGGCAATAAAGCAAGACCCCATCTTTACAAAACTAAAATGAAATAAAAAATATTAGCCTGGGATGTTGGTGCATATCTGTAATCCCAGCTACTTGGAAGGTCGAAGCGGGAGGAGCCCCTGAGCCCAGAAAGTCAAAGCTGCAGTGAGCTATGATATTGCCACTGCACTTCAGCCAGGGCAACAGAGTGAGATGAGACCCTATAGCTCACTGCCCACATCCAGACAGACATCAGATCCATCCCATGGCCCATCCTCTAGCCATTGCCTTTCTTTCTTGATCTCCTAATATGTGTCCTGGTCTTATTCTTACCTTCTGCCTACTTGCCCTGCATATGGTTTCCAGGATAATATTTCAAAAACACAAATATGACTATTTAATAAAGAGCCTCCTTTACTAGCCTCCTAACACTCACAACAAAATACACACAATTAAGCCCAGCTCCTTAGCAAGGTCTACAGCCCTGACTCTCCACCTTCCTCTCCCTGAGTGCACTCATCATCCCCACATCTCCAGCCTGCTTTCTGGTTCCCAAACACATCATGCTTTTCTGCAATTTTTTGCCTTTGCTAATTTTGTCTCCTCTGCCTGGAAGTCCCATCCACTCCCTTCTCCTGCAGAGTTTTACTCAAATGTCAGGCTAAGGCCACATTAAACGTCACCTCATCTGCCTTCCTTTCCTGCTGGAAGTTCCTTCCGTTGCTGTCAAAACTAGAATGAATATAATGAATATATTATGTCTGTTTTTATGAAGAATTTTTCTACTAGATTATCATCCCTAAAGAAATGGATCATACCTTGTTCTCTATGAATTTCTCAAGCCTGACATAGTTTCTGATGCATATTAGGTGCTCAGTAAATATTTCCTCCACTGAATTCGATCAACTCTAACAAAAGAAAACCAATAAAATCTATTACTTGGGCTGCGTGTAGTGGCTCATGTCTGTAATCCCAGCACTCTGGAAGGCTGAGGTGGGTGAATCACATGAGGTCAGGAGTTCAAGACCAGCCTGGCCAACATGGCAAAACCATGTCTCTACTAAAAATGTAAAAATTAGCCAGGCATGGTGTTGTGCGCCTGTAATCCCAGCTACTTGGCAGGCTAAGGGAGGAGAATCACTTGAACTCAGGAGGTGGAGGTTGCAGTGAGCCGAGACAGCACCACTGCACTCCAGCCTGAGTGACCGAGAGAGACTTTGTATCAAAAAATAAAATAAAATATCTCACTTGGCTCTTCAGCCTTGGGCTCTCTTACCTAAACTGTTTCCTTTCATTTCCCTTCCAATCACAGTGAACACTTGGTCATTTCTGGCCTACAAAAATGATGCTGCAGAGACCGTCTTTCTTTGCTAAGCCTCCTCTCACCGGCCAGGCTTGGGCCTGAGCAGCCAACACTGGCGCCAGCAACTATAATTAACACGCTTCTCCTGCAAAGCCTGGCCATGACCCAGCGGCAAGGTGAGCACAGTAACTGGAAAGTGCTCTGTCTCTGCCAGTTGTCAGAGCCTTCTTCTGTCAGCTTCCGAAGCACCAGGCAGCAGATAGAATTACCCTCACCCAGAGCAGAGATGTTTTGTAGGACACTTAACTCCCTCCAAGCCAAATCACCTTTTCTTGCAAACCTCGCCTTCTTGGAGGTTGCTTTTCCAGCCTGAGATGTAGAGAATCATCTTGGAATGATTTGAACTCCACGGGCAATCACATTGACTCCGTGGCTGGGCACAGCTTGGAAAGGCCCATGGCTGAAAGCAGGTTCAGGAGGACAAGCACTAGGCCCATAGAAAGCATTTCAAAAAAGTAAGATGAGCAGCCTTTCGAATTACAGCGTGTTTACATTGAAACGGACATTTAATAAATGTTGAGTATCATAGAAGCAATTTAGAGATCAAGTTCACACCCCCATTTTACAGATGAGGAAACTGAGACCGAGAAAGGGCGGGGGAGTGACTTGCCCAAGGTCACCCAGCTATCTGGCACTGAGCCTCATTATATTCAGCACTCTTTCCAGCTTCCACACTTAAGCTCAGGGACTCGCTGGCAACACCCAGGGTTTCCCAACACCTCTGCCCAGTCCATCGCTCATCTACTCACTTGTCTTTAAGAAGGCTGCACTTCTGGTCCCATGGCCTGTTTATTTAAACTGCACATTGGACCACTCAGCAAATGCATAGGAAGTCCCCTCTCCCGCACACTTGGAAGCTTCCCCTTAAGCCATGGTTTCTATACCTGCGCAAGACCACCCAAAGTGAATTTTAAAATTACACAATACTGGCCCTCATGTTAGTATTTTCCATTTCAGTAGATCTGGGATAGGGCTCAAACATGTATATTTTTTTAAAACTTCTTTATGAAGTCTCCTGTGAATCAAAATTCCAGGACCACTAGACCAGCTGCCCTTTTCAGATCCTTCCTGACCTAGACATCTATGCTTCTACATAATATGGAATCCCCCACCTCAGATGCACTGATGTTCCATTATTTCTGACTTTTTTAAAAAAAAAAAAAAAAAAAGGATAGTACCAGCCAGGCACAGTGGCTCACGCCTGTAATCCCAGCACTTTGGGAGGCCAAGGTGGGCAGAATACAAGGTCAGGAGTTCAAGACCAGCCTGGCCAACATAGTGATCCCATCTCTACTAAAAATGTAAAAATTAGCTGGACATGGTGGTATGTGCCTGTATTCCCAGGTACTTGGGAAGCTGAGGGAGGAGAATCACTCGAACCTGGGAGGCAGAGGTTGCAGTGAGCGGAGATCGCACCAGTGCACTCCAGCCTGGGCAATAGAGTGAAACTTCATCTCAAAAAAAAAAAAAAGTAAAATCAGAACTATCAGTTTGTTATACAAAGTTGAAGCAAGAAAACGGGCATCTAGAGAGAACATGAAATTTGCTCAAGGTCACCGACAGACTGCCTCCATCAGCAGTAGGCATTTTAACTCAAAGACCACGAGGTGATGCTGTCCTATAGAATAAGCGGCAAAAAAAGACCTGTGACCCTGAATGACTCAGCCACTGCCCTGCAAGGTGAAAGTCAACTAATGTCTGTGCACCATCTCTCCATCCATGACATGACAGCGATAATGTTTGCCTCCATTTCAGGCAACAGAGATACTTATAAAACACTGAAAGGATAAAAGTGTTATGAGAAGACACAACTGCCTTTTTAAAATAACTCAGATGTGATATTCCCCCTTAAGTGGCCACATTGCGTAAAATTTCCATTTAGATCCAGCATGGTCATATGAAATATGAGAACACTGACATCTTAAACCCCTGTTCGTATAACTTAGACTGGATGGCTAACCTCACTCAATATGGCTACTTTAATTTATAAAATCAGCCTACCACCAAGATACAACTTTCTTAGGTCACTGGATTCTCTCTTAGTCTCCAGCAAATTCAGAATCCTTTACAGACTTTGCGAAAAGGGAGGTGCCTCCATGAGAAAGATCATCAACTTTTCAACTCCGAACACTGGACTCCTGGGGCTGGAAACTGAAAAGCTGGCTGAGGATCCTTGCTTAGTGACCCAAAGAATGTTCCTGGAATCATCACACACCCCCCTAAGAAAACCTTTATATTAGCTTCATACACCATCTTGTCCTAAATCTCACTGATTTATGAGCAAACAGAAACAGCACTGCTCAGTAGGATGCCTTAAGTAGGACTGAAAGCTCAAGAAAGCCTTGAATACAATTCCACTGAGCACTATGAGATTTTAATGGCTACCATCTCCTGGGATTGTAGCTCCTGCAAGGCTAAGGCTGTCTTGCATCTGATCATGTTCTTTCATCTCCAAGCATGTAAAGCTCATGTTCAGATTTTCCCACTGGTTTTCAGAATGGGAAGCTCTCACTGATCTTCACTTACATGCAGTGAGAAGCCACAGAGACTACAGTATAGCAAAAAGAGACATCAGAAAAACATGGAGCACTGGGACAGAGCAGAGAGAAAGAAGCGGGCACACAAGTTTAACAAGCTCATGGGAAAATACCAGAGACGCAATGGCAAAAACAGAGGTGAGAGGAGAAAAACAAAGGAGAATAAGGTATCTATCTTCAAGATAGATGGTAAGTACAAGAAATAGTTCTCAATTCCAGGTTGTTTTGAGCTAAGGCAGCAGGAATAGAGAGGTAAAGGGTGACAGGTGACAGCTGCAAGGAAGAGAAAATCATGTCATTCCATGGACTGACTGTACCAAGACAGTGCTGGGACCAAGAAAGCTACAGCCATCCAGGCCTGGGTGAGTTGAGGATGACCTGGCAGACTGAAATCACGCAGCAGTGCGACTCAGGAGGCACCTGATATTCTGGTTTCAAGCCCACAGGGAACACTGGGCCACAGCCTGTCCTAGGCCAGTCTTGGGGGAGGACAGAGAACTCCCAGTGGGCAAAATATAAATGAGTTTTTTTCCCCACAAAATGGACTGGAAACTTCAGCAGATCCCAGTTCTGCTCAACCTACTATGTGAACTCCAACTGAAGGTTTCCTAGAACAGGCACGGAGAACAAGTCTCTCAGAGTTGTAAAACCAATATGCCTGTGCTCTCTGGAGAGCCTCAGAGTCTCTGGGAGGAAGATGAGGCTGGTGACCACTTGTCCTAGGCAGCTTGGGCTACTATAAAACATGACATAGACTGGGTGACTTGAAAAACGGAAATTTACTGCTCATGGTTCTGAAGGTTACAAGTCCAAGATCAAAGTGCCACCAACTAATTCTGTTCTCGGAGAGGGACCTCGTTGTGGTTTGCAGACAGCAATACCCCCACATGGCTGAGAAAGAGATCATCCCTCTCATGTCTCTTCTTATAAAGGCACTAATCCCATTCATGAGAGCTCCACCCTCATGACCTAATCACCTCCCAGAGGCCCCTCCTTCAAATATCATCACGCTAAGGATTAGGGTTTCAACATATGAACTGGGGGCAATGGGGCTGATGACTGAACAGACATTCAGTCCATATCATCACTAGCATTTTTCTCTTTTGCCTTATGACAAAAAATAACCTACAAAAAGGTGTAACAAACCAGAGTTTCTCCACCATGCAGATTTAACAAAAGTTAATATTTTGCCCTATCACCTTTTACACCTTTATTCTCAATGTTACATCTATACTTGAACCTCATTTGGACTTTTCCCTGATACTGTGTCCTGTGAAGTAGCCACAGTCATGAAATTTGTGCTTATCCTTTAAATCCCTCTTTTTAAATTTTTACTACATATCTATGTATCCATGTAAACACTATTTGCTATTTCTTGGAGGTGTTTTTTAAATTTGCATTAAAGGTAACACATATGGTCCTGAAACTTGTTTTAAATTCAAACATTTTAGTTTTGAAATTCATCCATATTGCTACATGTAGGCATTCAGAGACAGGCTCTCACTCTGTCACTCAGGCTGGAGTACAGTGGCATGATCATAGTTCACTGTATCCTTGAACACCCAAACTCAGACGACCCTCTTGCCTTGGCCTCCCAAAGTGCTGGGATTACAGGCATGAACCACCATGCCTGGCCCATTCATTTAATTGTGGTATGTTCTTTCTTTGAATAGCCCTTAGTTTATTTATTCATTCTTCTTTTGACAGACTTTTGGTTTTCATTTTTGCTGTTACAATACTGCAATGAAATCCTTGTGAGAGGGTATACGCTTGGTGGTAGGGTACCTATATATTTAGCTTGCACAAAACTACCAAATTTTTCCTATGATGTCTCTCCCAATTTATGCTCCTTACCAATGTGTCAGGTTTACTTTTTCCCTACACTCTCATTAATATTGTTGACTTTTAATTTTCATTCATCTGAAGAGTGTGACATCTCATTTTTTGGGTTGCATTTCTATGACTCCTGGTAAGACTGAGCATCTTTGTCTATTTTTTCCTCTTCAGATCAGCCTCTTCTGGGAATTGCCTATTTGTAATCTTTTCTCACTTTTTCTTTGTTTTTGGTTAGTAAGTTGTTTCTCAATTATTCGCAGAAGTTCTTTGTATTCTTTGTATACTCTGGATGCTAACCCTTTGTTAATTGTGTATAATGCAAAGTATTCTCCCAAAAGGTAATTGGTATATTAACACTGTTTTGGGTATCTTTTATCATTCAAAAGGGTTTTTTTTTCCTCTTAATATAGTCAAGTGTATCAACTTTTCATTTATGATTGTAATTTTTGTGGTTTGTATAGAAATTATTCCCTATCCTGAATGATAGTCTCCCATAATTCATTTTGGAATTTTGCTTTTCATAATTAGAGCTTTAATTATTCTAAAATGTATTTTTGTGTATGATAGATTATAGACGTGTATTTTAATTTTTTCTTATATAGCTATCCAGTTACCACAGCAACATTTATTGAATCATTTTCCCTACTGATTTGTAATGTCTCTTCTATCATATGTCACATTTCATGTATGTTCGGGAGCCTTTACGGGCTCTCTATTCTTTTCCATTAGTTTTTCTGCTTCATCACTCTGCCAGTATCACACTGTTTTTGATTAAATAGCTATTTAGTGAGTCTTGATATCTGCCAAAGCAAGACTCCTCCCCTTCCCCTCCCATTTTCTTCTATTTTTTTCAGAATTTTCTTAGCTTATTCTTAGCCTCTTCATCTTCCAAATTAATTTTTCTGTTAGCCTGTGAATTTTGATGAAATTTCTGTTTGGGATTGTGTTTGTTTAGGGGTTGATCAGAAGCACAGAACCACTGTGAGTGACATAGAGTAAGGGATTTATTATAGGGCTGAGACCTCAGACAACTGTGGGAGGGAGTTAGACATTTTATGCAAGGTCATTGGTTCTGTGCCTGGTGTCAGACCTCAAGTCACCAGGGCCAGCAGTAGAGAAAGAAGATGAATGGGAAAGAGCAGGAATAATGAGGAACCTGTAAGGGCAAACTCATGTCTGTCTGTCATTGTCCCCAACCTTCGTGATGACCAGCAGGATACGCCAGCACCCTTCCTCGTGGAGCTGCCACACAAAGCCAGTCCAGCTGCTGTTTCATGAGCTGCAAGAGGGCCTGGCACTAGACCGACCTTCAGAGCATTAAAATGGGTACTACTTCACCTTCACCTTCTAATCCCCAAAGAAATTTTTTCTGATGGCTCACCTTAACCCACAACCATTCAATGAAGGGATGTCTGGGTAACAAAATTCCTACTTAGCTAAGCTGACACTGTTCAAAGTTATCTCAGAGATTTTATTTAGAATGGCTTATGTGTATACATGAATTTAGACCACTTGACAGCTTTAAAATATTGGCTCGTTTCATCTATAAAATTAGTTTATGTTTTCTTTTGCTCAGATCCTTGAAATATTTCATACATTTTTCCAAAACATTCTTACCCATATTTTGAAACTTAAGAACTTGATAATTTTTTTTAAAGATGGATCTCACTATGTTGCCCAGCCTGATCTCAAACTCCTGGGGTCAAGTGTTCCTCCTCCATTAGCCTCCCAAGTAGCTGAGGTTACAGGTGTACACCACTATACCCTGCTCGGCACCTTACAATTCTTGTTTGATACTTTGAATGGGACTTCTAAAATTATTGTCTTAGTCTATTTTGTGCTGTTATAACAAAACACATGAGACAAGGGAAGTCTCTCCGAATCTACTCTCATTCAGGGGTTGCCCAAAAGAGGAAGAAAAAAATACTAAGACTGGGTAATTTATAAAGAAGTTTCTTTGTCACATAATTCTGATGACTAGGCAACCCAGAATTTGGTAGCCCATCTGGTGAGGGTCTCATATGCTCAACTTACGGCAGAAAGCAGAAGTAGCAGTGGACATGTGCAAAAAGACCAAATGTGAGAGGCAACAACCTGATCCCAGATAACCAGTCCAGTCCCCAGAGACGGCATTAATCTATCCATGAGGGATCCACCCCGGTGACTTTAACACTTCCCACTAGGCCCTACCTCCCAACACTGCTGCATCAAAAATCAAATTTCAGCATCAGTTTTGGCAAAAACAAACTACATCCAAACTATAGCAATTACATAACCTAAGTGATTTATAGCAGAGTTTGAATTCTGTAAGTCTGTTGAAGGTGTACCTACTAGTACCCCTAACTATTATTAGGTCTAACTGTGTGCTTAGAGTTTTCTATTTAGACAATTCTATCACGTACAATGTTGAAAATTTTGTGGCCAGGTATGGTGACTCATGCCTGTGATCCCAGCACTTTGGGAGACCAAGGTAGGTGAATCACATGAGGCCAGGAGTTCAAGACCAGCTTGTTCAATGTGGTGAAATGCTGTCTTTACTAATAATACAAAAATTAGCAAAGCATGGTGGTGCACGTCTGTAATCCCAGCTATTCAGGAGGCTGAGGCATGAGAATTGCTTGACCCGGGGAGGCAGAGGTTACAGTGAGCCAAGATTGCACCACTGTACTCCAGCCTGGGCGATAGAATAAAAGTGTTTCAGAAAAAATGAAACAACAAAGAAGGAAAGAAAATGTTGCCTTTTTTCAGTCCTATGCCTTTTTGTTTCTTTTTCTTGTCTCACTGTATTAGCTAGAACTTCCGCTACAATTTTTTTTTTAAAGATGGGGTTTCTCCACGATGGTCAGGCTGGTCTTGAACTCCTGACCTCAGGTGATCCACCCACCTCGGCCTCCCAAAGTGCTGGGATTACAGGCGTGAGCCACTGTGCCCAGCCTACAATCTTTTTTTTTTTTTTTTTTTTGGACAGGGTCTCCCACTGTTACCCAAGCTGGAGTGCAGTGACAAGTTATAATAGCTCACTGTCAACCTCCTGAGCTCAAGCTGAGGTCTCCCATCTCAGCCTCCCTCATACCTGGAATTACAGGCACGCACCACCATGCCCAGCTAATTTTTTTGTATTATTAGTAGAGATGGGGTTTCACCATGTTGGCCAGGCTAGTCTGGAACTTTTGACCTCAGGTTACCCACCCGCCTTGGCCTCACAAAGTGCAGGGATTATAGGAGTAAGCCACCACACCCCCCCCGGCCTTTTGTTTGTTTGTTTGAAACAGAGTCTCACTCTATCACCCAGGCTGGAGTGCAGTGGCACAGTCTTGGCTCACTGCTACCTCTGCCCCCAGGGTTCAAGCAATTCTCCTGTCTCAGCCTCTCGAATAACTAGCTTTACAGGCGTGTGCCATCACATCCAGCTCATCTTTGTATTTTTAGTAGAGATGGAGTTTCACCATGTTGGCCAGCTGGTCTTGACTCCTGACCTCAAGTGATCCACGCACCTTGGCCTCCCAAAGTGCTGGGATTACAGGTGTGAGCCACTGCACCCAGCCTAAGGTCATTTTTAGATTGCTTTACTATTTTTATGTCACTTGCAAGGAATTAATTTCTCCATTATTGATCTTGTTTCCTCTTTCTTTAGTTCTTGTTTTCTTCTTGTGCTGAAATTTTTGGTTTGCAGGTTTATTTTGTATGGGAGGTTTTTGTTGCTCTCTCACCATTCCTGGTCTAACAGTCTTGCAATTACCTCCAACCCAGACCTACAGGATCCCCAAACTACAATTGGGTTTTACAATTCACAGCTCAGGAAAGATGTCCTAGGAGAATATTGGTGATGTTGCTTTAAGGGGCTTGGTTTAAGTCCTGGCCAAGAGGGTCTGCCTGCTTCCACCCACAGCACTACTGTGCCTTATATAACCTAGGGAGAGGTCAGTTTCATTTCTTTTTCACCCTCCTTTCAAAGATGTGAAGGGGTAGAAGGTACCTCTTTCCAGGCCCTGGTTTTAAGCAGTGAACATGTTTTTCATTTTGTTTTAATTTTTTTTAGAGAAAGGGTCTTGCTATGTTGTCCAGGCTGGAGTACAGTGGCTATTGACTAGCATAGTTATAGCCCACTGCAGCCTCAAACTGCTGGCCTGAAGCAATCTTCCTACCTCAGTCTGGCAGGGAGACTGGTTTTGGTCACCTGCCTGGCAAGACACTTAGGGCCCCATTTCAAGGAAGAGTTGATTTATTAACTGCTTCTGCTTGATTTTGGGCCCAAGGCCAAGCTGACCTATTGCTTCTTACTCACTATTTGTCTTTCTGCTCCATTTCTGATTGACAAATTTTTATCTTATTTTTTAAAATAAGAACAGGGTCTCGCTATATTGCCCAGGCTGGTCTCAAACTCCTGGGCTCAAGCAGTCCTCCCACCTTGGCCTCCCAAAGTGCTGGGGATTACAGGCATGAGCCACTCCTCCCAGCCTTATCTTATTTTTTAGCATGGCTGTGTCTGTTATGTTTTTTCATTTTATAATTTGTCTATTATTGGAATCATTGAAGCAAAGATAGTGACTGGAACATAAATTTATAATACGATCTTGACAGAAGTCTCCTGCTAATTCCTGTGTCAGGCCTCAAGATGCAGAAGTCTTTGTCTACATGAAAATGTTAACATTCAAGGATGGGGCAGAGATATGCCAGAAGTTGATTCAAAAGCTGTGTTTTGTAGGGCTGCTACGTTCAATGTTGGCCCACATGTCCTCCGTAAGTGGGGGACATTTGTTCAGCTTTGCCACTAATTATGTGCCTGACCATCGGAAGTGGTGGTGACCAGTTAGCATCACACAGTTGACCCCAGTGACCCACTGCTTAATAACCCCTTTGTCTGATAGAATCACCCTTCCCTGAGGTTTCCAGTTAAAGAAAGAGGAACAGAACTGTTGGTAAGTAATTACATGTTTAAAATGTTAAAACAACATTGCAAATACTGATTTACCTTTCAACTCACAAGGATATGCATCCCAAATTAGGAATATGTGGTAATATGGCAGCGATGGGGTGGGAGCTACATGAAAAGCCACCAGATAAATACTATCCACCAGGTCTTCCTGGGGTGACAATGTTACAATTAAATTTTGGTGAGAAAAAAATATTTTTATATTAAAACAAATACAGATAAGATAGTTTTAGTATTAAAGCCATATGAATTTTTAAAATAAAGCACTCTTTAAAGAAATGAGGGGAAAAAAATCGCTATTTTCCTTTGAGTTCTGCCCTTAGAATCTCACAGGTTCATTCTTCCAGACTCTTAGGATGTTTAGTGGAAAAGTTAGAGAGGGCTCATGATAAATGAACAAGTTAAAATACAAGACTAAAAGGTCGAATGAGAATGTCCATTTTGGGCCAGGCACGGTGGCTTACACTATAATCCCAGCACTTTGGGAGGCCGAAGTGGACAGAACACTTGAGCCCAGGAGTTCCAGACCAGCCTGGATAATATAGTGAGACAATGTTTCTACAAAAGTTTAAAAATCAGCAGGTCATGGCAGCACTCACCTGTAGTCCCAGATACTTGGGAGGCTGAGGAAGGAGAATCTCTTAAGCAAAGAGGTGGAGGCCGCAATGAGCCATGAACGCATCACTGCACTCCAGCCTGGAAGACAAATTGAATAAACAAACAAAATAAATGAATTTTTTATTCCCTATTCATTTACTCACTTTGGTTTCTGTTTTCCTACTTCATACCCAAGGGGGCTGGGAGTTAAAGTAGAAGTTAGTGATTATGAGGTTTTTGTTTTGTTTTGTTTTTTGAGACACAGTCTCACTCTGTTGCCTAGGCTGGAGTGCAGTGGCACGATCTCAGCTCACTTCAACCTCCACCTCCCAGGTTCGAGTGATTCTTGTGCCTCAGCCTCCCAAGTAGCTGTGATTACAGATTTCACTATGTTGGCCAGGCTGATATCAAACTCCTGACCTTAAGTGAATTGCTTGAACCCAGGAGGTGCAGGCTGCAGTGAGCAGAGATCATGCCACTGCACTCCAGCCTGGGCAACAGCGCGAGCCTCTATCATTATTAAAAAAAAAAAAAAAAAAATCAGATTATCTGAAAACTCTGGGCTAAGCAGGAAGTACACCTCATAGTTGAATATTCTACCCAAAAGTACACCAACGGACAATGGTTTCTTTCCTTTCATTCATACTTACGAAGTATTTGACCAGTCCCAAGCCTGTAATCACAAACGACCATCATATTCTCCAAACTGAAAGTATGAAACGTATGCCCGACAATAGAACAGAACTTTTGACATTAAGATTTTCCTAGAAAATACCTGATATATGTTCATGGGAATTATGCCACTGAAAAAGGCCAAAGATTAAAGAGTAGAAACGGTATATCGTCTTCTGCAAAGCGACAATTCAGGAAAATAAGGCCTCAGATCGTCTTATCACTACATTTGGCATATGCTGAATGATCAATAAAGGATAGCTAGAATGTTCCCATACTCTGTTCTCTGCACTAGGCAGAGAATTTATTTATTTATTTATTTATTTAGAGACAGTTTTGCTCTGTCTCCCAGGCTGGAGTACAGCGGCACAATCTTGGCTCACTGCAACTTCTGTCGCCAGATTCAAGCAATTCTCCTGCCTCAGCCTCCCAAGTACCCGGGATTACAGGCACGTGCCAGCACACCCAGCTAATTTTTGTGTTTTTAGCAGAAACAGGGTTTCACCATGTTGCCCAGGCTAGTTTCAAACTCCTGACCTCAGGTGATCTACCCGCCTCGGCCTCCTTGTGGTATTCCATCATCGCCACCATTACATGCTTCCTAGAGCTCTCAGCCTTCTCTAATAGAACAGGGCTTCCTACTGACGGGGAGCCCTACTGAGCATTCATTCATTTACCAAATCATTCATTCCTTTTTGTTTTGTTATTCCTAGCCTGTTACTGTTTCATGAATTTACTTATCTTTCTTTTACATTTTCTTACATGTTAGCAATTTTTCACCATAATAGCTCTTCAAAAGTTATGCCACTCTGATTTTCTTTCCCTTTTTGTTTCTCTCTTCCTCTTTTTTCTTTATTTTAGTGTAACAGTCTTTTTACTCAAAAACTCATTATATAAACAATGAACAAGAAGTAATACTTCTTCATTGGGATTTCAAGCAAAAACTCACCAATTTTTTTTTTTGACAATAGTTTATTTAGAAAATCCTATTTGGAACAAATTTAAATTGTGAGTCATGTTAGGTTAAACTCAAGATGTCTGTTGTGTGTACATATGCCCAGTGAGAGGACTGAGAGGCAGCATCATCCATGGCCCTTTGATCTGCTGGAAACAGGCAGTGTTTCCATCCATATACTTCAGAGCACGCACACCTTTAGCTTTTTTTTTTTTCCTTTCACTCAAAATGACTCCGTTCCAATGAAACCTTTAGCTTTTATGTTGCCCTGAAGTATTTTTTCTGTGCTATAATTTTATTTTTAGTTCAGTACAGTGTAGAAGTCACCCAAAGGTTGAAAAATTGGAAAAAAAAAAAAAAAAAGGAAAAAGAATAAGTACAATAAACGTTTAATATGTTACCTTCTATGTATAAACTAACTTTTTTTTTTTTTTTTTTTTGAGACAGGAGACAGAGTCTCACTATGTTGCCCAGGCTGGTCTTGAACAAACCCTCAGCTTAAGGGATCCTCCCACCTCAGTCTCCCAGGCAGCTGGGAATACAGGCACACGCCACTGCAACCAGCCTATATTTAACTTTCCAACTGTTGTTTATTACTTCTATTTTTTTAGTTCTTCAATTGATATATTTTTCTATCTGTGAAAACTGGTATCTTGGAGTGGAATACAGCACAATTTTTCCAAGTAAAATGAATAGAGTTGTTTATTTTTATGTAACAGCTTTTGACTTGATAGCAGAATTTTAAAGTACAAATTAAAGTCATTTGGTGGGAGATGAACAAACTATGTTCAGGGCAGCCTATGAGGCAATGGAAATACAAAGATGAACACATATCATGCCTGGAACTCAAAATCTAATAGGAGAAAAATGATAGGAAAAAGGCAACTTAAAAAGCAATGAGACAAATGCTATAGTAACAAAACAGGGAGAAACACTTCCTGCAACCACAAGAGGATGAACTATGAACTTCAAGTGGGTGTATGAATTCTGGGTAGGGGGAGATGGTTCAAGGCTTTTGCTTAGTCCTTTCTCCTTCAGCAAAAGTATTTCTATCTTATTCCTTTAGGACTTTGAAAATTAACTAGGCTGGCAATCTGTAACAAAGTAACTTTAGGTGAATAGCTAGTGGCTAAAAATTATCCAACTCTCTACTAGGCAACTCCGCGTGATGGTGTTCCCGCAGACATCTCAAACAACTCCTCCAAACCCAATTCCTCCTCACCTACAGATTTGTGATGTTCACAGTTGTCCAAGCCAGAAACCCAGGAGTCCTCATCCCTTCCCTTGCCCTTATCCACCAAATCAAATTCCCATGTTTTGTCCATCTTTTTGCCACTCACCTATTCCAAGCTACTTCTATCTCTATTTTGGATCTTTTTTCCCCCGAGTCCAAGTCTCACCGTCAAGCTCTTACCAGGCTGGAGTGTAGTGGTGCTATCCCGGCTCACTGCAATCTCTGCCTCCTGAATTCAAGTGATTCTCCTGCCTCAGCCTCCTGAGTAGTTGGGACTACAGGCACAAGTCATTATACCCAGCTAATTTTTTTATTTTTAGTAGAGACAGGGTTTCACCATGTTGACCAGGATGGTCTCGATCTCTTGACCTTGTGATTCGCCTGCCGCAGCCTCCCAAAGTGCTGGGATTACAGGCGTTAACCACTGTGTCCCACCCTGTTTTGGACTCTTCTCTCCCCTCCTCGGTGCCCTTCAATTCATCCTGCAGACAGAGAGGTATTTCTAAATACAAATCTTGGCTGGGTAGGGGGCTCCAAAGCCTGTAATTCTGGCACTTTGGGAGGCTGAGGTGGGAGGATCTCTTGAGATCAGGAGTTCAAGACCAGCCTGGGCAACATAGTGAGATCTTGTCTCTACAAAAAAAAATTAGCCAGGTGTCGTGGTGCTTGCCTGTAGGAAGGCTGAGGCAAAAGGATCACTTGAGCCCAGGAGTTGGAGGCTGCAATGAGCTAAAATTGCGCCATTGTACTCCTGCCTCAGTTGGAGCAAGACTCTGTCTAAAAATAAATAAGATATAAATCTTATGTCTCTTTCCTGACTAAAGACCCATATGGCTTGCTATTGCCCTTGGATCATGTTTACGAATATGAGTATTCAAAGACCCCTAAGTTCTGCCCAGAACCTTCCTTCCCAGCCTCCCCTCTCTCCGCTGCTGCCTTCCTATGAGTCACTTCCTTCATTTCCTTACAAGCAGCATAATCTCTCACCTCAGGAACTTTGTACTTGCTGTTCCTTCCTGGAACATCCATCCCCCACCCATTTCCCCTGCTTGCTTAGCTAACTCCTCCTCAGCTTAGCTCTGAAGTCCTCCCCAGTCCTCTGACAAGATGTTATGTTTTCCTCCCAGCACCCTTGCATTCTCCTGCCACAGCCCTAATCACAATTGCTGCAATTGGTTATTTTCCTCTCCTTGTAGACTGTGGGGTCTGGGAAGGCAGGGCTTATGTGTGCTCTGTTCACCATTGTATCTCCAGGGCCAAACCCAATGCTGACATAGAGGGGGGAACCCAATCTGTTGATGAATGAATGAGTGAATGAAAGAATGAGTGAATTGCTCCTTTAGAGGTAATTATAGAAAATTACAGGTTTTGTGTTTTTCGTTTGTTTGAGACAGTTTCACTCTTGTTGTCCAGGCTGGAGTGAAATGGTGCTAACTCTGCTCACTGCAACCTTCGCCACCTGGCCCAGGCTCTATGCTTTAACCCAAAGAAATGCATTGTCAAGAAGTGCATTCTAAGTTGTGCCAGGCTAGAGTTCGAGACCAGTCTGGACAACATGGCAAAACCCCTAAAAATACAAAAAATACAAAAAATACTAAAAATACAAAAAAGTTAGCCAGGCATGATGGTGTGCACCTGTAATCCCATCTACTTGGGAGGCTGAGGCAGGAGAATTGCTTGAACCCAAGAGGCAGAGGTTGCAGTAAGCCAACATCACACCACTGCACTCCAACCTGGACAACAGAGCAAGACTCCATCTCAAAAATAAAAACAAATAAATATAATTGTTAATTTTAAAAATTCAAAAATAAATGGCTAGGGCCGAGGGCAGTGGCTCATGCCTGTAATCCCTGCACTTTGGGAGACCGAGGCAGGCAGATCACCTGAGGTCAGGGGTTCAAGACCAGCCTATCTACCATACCGAAAACTCGTCTCTACTAAAAATACAAAAATTAGCCAGGCGTGCTGGCACACACCTGTAGTCCCAACTATTAGGAAGGCTGAGGTGGGAGGATGGCTTGAGCCCTGGAGGTCAAACCTGCGGTGAACCTTGAGTACGCTACTGCACTCCAGCCTGGGTAAGAGTGAGACCCTGACTAAAAATAGTTTTTTAAAAATCCAAATATAAATTAAGGCTGGGTATAGTGGCTTATTCCTGTAATCCCTGAACTCTGAGAGGCTGAGGCAGGAGGATCATTTGAGCCCAGGAGTTTGAGGTTACACTGAGCTATGACCATGCCACTGTACTCTAGCCTGGGTAATAAAGCAAGACACGGTTTCTGAAATATAAATAAAGAAACTAATAAATTATTAATAATATAATTCACCACATTAACAGAATAAAAGCCCCCCCAAAAAAGCACGATTATCTCCACAGATATGGAAAAAGCATTGGTCAAAAATTCTTAGTAAAAGCTGTCAACAAATTAAAAATAGAAGGGTACTTTCTCAATCTGATAAAGGATATCTACAAAAACCTACAGCCAACATCATACTTAATGTTTATGGTTTCCTAGGCAACTCCACACACTGCAGACGAGTTCACATTGGCTTAAACTTTGCGGAGAGCAATCTGATAATACATAGCCAATCAGTCATTTGCCGTTTGCTCTCAGGTAAGGTCAAAAACAAGGTAAAAACGCTCACTCTCTCCACGCCAGTCAACATTTTACTAAAAGTCTTAGCAAATACAAGCTAAGAAAAAGAAATAAAGACATAAAGCTCAGAAAAGAAGAAAACTGTCTTTATTCAGACATGGCATGATAGTACATGTGAAAAATAAATCGACACATGGGCTGGGCATGGTGGCTCACGCCTATAATCCCCACACTTTGGGAGGCTGAGGCGGGAGGAACACTTGAGGCCAGGGGTTTGAGACACTGTCTCTGCGAAAAATGCAAAAAAGAAAATTTTTTTGAGAGAGAGTTTCACTCTTTTTGCCCAGACTGGAGTGCAATGGCACAATCGCAGCTCACCACAACCTCCACCTCCCTGGGTCAAGCAATCCTCCTGCCTCAGCCTCCCGAATAACTGGGGTTACAGGCATGTGCCACCACACCTGGCTAATTTTGTATTTTTAGTACAGACAGGGTTTATCCATGTTGGTCAGGCTGGTCTCAAACTCCTCACCTCAGTTGATCTGCCTGCCTCGGCCTCCCAAAGTGCTGGGATTACAGGTGTGAGCCACTGCACCTGGCCAAAAAATTTTTTTAAATAAACAAACACATGGGATTGGGACAACTGGGTATAATTTGGAGAAAATTAAGTTGGGTACACTCTCACAAATTACACTAGAAAAAACTTTTTTGAGATGGAGTCTGGCTCTGTCACTCAGGCTAGAGTACAGTGGCACGATCTGTGCTCACTACAACCTCTGCCTCCTGGGTTCACACAATTCTCCCGCCTCAGTCTCCCGAGTACCTGACTTCAAAACAAACAAACTGCAAAGGTCGAGTGTGGTGGCTCACACCTGTAATCCCAGCACTTTAGGAGGCTGATAGGTGGATCACCTGAGGTCGGGAGTTCAAGACCAGCCTGACCAACACAGAGAAACCCTGTGTCTACTAAAAATGAAAAATTGGCTGGGTGTGGTGGCATATGCCTGTATCCCAGCTATTTGGGAGGCTGAGGCAGAAGAACTGTTGAACCCAGGAGGCAGAGGTTGCAGTGAGCCAAGATCATGCCATTGCACTCCAGCCTGTGCAACAAGAGTGAAACTCAGGCCCAAAAACAAAAACAAAACATACTGTAAGTCTATAGTAATCAAAACAGCATGGATCAGGCACAGGCACGGTGGCTGATGCCTGTAATCCCAGCACTTTGGGAGGCTGAGGTGAGTGAATCACTTGATGTCAGGAGTTCGCGACCAGCCTGGCCAACATGGTGAAAACCCACCTCTAACAAAAATATAAAAATTAGCCAGGCATGGTGGCATGCACCTGTAATCCTAGCTACTTGGGAGGCTAAGGCAAGAGAATTGCTTGAACCTGGGAGGCAGAGGTTGCAGTGAGCCAAGATTGCACCACTGCACTCCAGCCTGCATGAAAGAGTGAGACTGTTGCAGGAAACAAAACAAAACAAAACAAGAACAAAAAAGACAGCATGGCACTGACATAAAAACAGGTGCACAGAGAGACCAAGGAAAAGAACAGAGAACCCCCGGGCTTGGCACAGTGGCTCACACCTCTATCTCAAAAAAAAAAAAAAAAAAAAAAGAATAGAGAACCCAGAGATAAATAAATCCACATTTTTACAGACAATTGATTTTAGGCAAAGGCACTGAGAACATTCAGTGGCGAAAGGCCAATATCTTCAATTAATGGTGATGGACACTTAGGTTGATTCCGAATCTTGGCTATTGTGAACCGTGCTGTAATAAATATGGGCACACAGAACTCTCTTTGATAACGCTGATTTCCTTTCTTTTAGGAAAATACCCAGGAGTGGGATTGCTGGATCATATGGTAGATCTATTACTAGTTTTCTGAGGAATCTTCATACTGTTTTTGAGGAACCTCCATGCTGACAGGAAGATCTATACTGGGAAAACTGGATAACCACAGGCAGAAAAACAGAAGCAGCCCTCCCCCATCTCTCACCACATACAAAATCAAATCAAAATGGATTAAAGACTTAAATGCAAGACCTGAAACTATGAAACTATTAGAGGAAAACATTAGGAAAACACTTCAGGATACTGGTCTGGGCAAAGATTTTTTGGATAGGACCTCAAGGGCAAAGGCAACAAAAGCAGTAATAGATAAATGGGATTGCATCAAGCTAAAAATGCCTCAGCACAGCAAAAGAAACAAACAGCAGAGTGAAGAGACAACCTTCAAAATAGGAGAAAATATTTGCAAACTATGCATCTGACAAAGGATAAATACCCACAATATCTAAGAAATTAAAAGAACTCCAGAGCAAAAAAAAAAAAAAAAAAGATCTAATTTTTAAAACACGCAAATGATCTTAATAGACATTTCTCAAAATAAGACACACAGGCCAGGCACAGTGGCTCATGCCTGTAATCCCAGCACTTTGGGAGGCCAAGGCAAGTGGATCACAAGGTCAGGAGTTCGAGACCAGCCTGGTCAATATGGTGAAACCCTTGCCTTTACTAAAAATACAAAAAAAAATTAGCCAGGCATGGTGGCGGATGCCTGTAATCCCAGCTACTTGTGAGGCTGAGGCAGGAGAATTTCTTGAACTCAGAAAGAGCAAAACTCCATCTCTCAAAAATAATAATAATAATAATAAGACATACAAAGCCAACAGGCTGGGTGCAGTGGCTCACACTTGTAATCTCAGCACTTTGGGAAGCCAAGATGGGTGGATCACTTGAGGTCAGGAGTGGAGATCAGCCTAACCAACATGGCAAAACCCCACCTCTACTAAAAATACAAAAATTATACAAAAATTAGCCAGGTGTGGTGCTGCACACCTGTAATCCCAGCTACTTAGGAGGCTGACGCAGGAGGATCACTTGAACCTAGGAGGTGGACGTTGCAGTAAGCAGAGATCATGCCACTGCACTCCAGCCTGAGCAACAGAGACAGACTCCATCTCAAAAAAAAAAAAAAAAGAAAAAGAAAATATGGTACATATAAACAATGCAGTACTATTCAACCTTTAAAAAGAATGAAATTCTGTCATTTGCAGCAACATGGATCAAACTGGAGGTCATTATGTTAAGCAAAAAAAGCCAGGAACAGAAAGACAAATATCACATGTTCCCACTGCTATGTAGGAGCTTAAAAAGTTTATCTCATGGAGGAAGAAGAATGATGGTTACCAGAGGCTAGGAAGGGTAAGGGTGGAGGAAGAAAATGAAGAGAAGTTAGTTAATGGGTACAAAGACATGGTTAGATAGAAGGAATATGTTTTAGTGTTTAACAATGCTAGTAACTCATATGGAGTCAACTCATTCTTTAGATAGAACCCGTCATGTGCCAGGCACAGAGTAAGGAGATATAAATAATGTGGTTCATCCCAGTGACAGGCATTCCAAACACACACTCGCCACTCTGCTCATGTCCTCCGCCACATTCCCCATCACCTCATTGGCACATGCTACCATGCTCCAGTCCAATTTCACAGAGGAAACAGATGCCACCAGGCATGAATTCCTAGGGCTTTTCTCTTCTCCATCACCAAACTTCCCCAAATTTTCAGCTAGGCTCACATCCTTTTAAAAAAAATAATAAAAGAAGCCGGGTACAGTGGCTCACGTCTGTAATCTCAGCACTTTGGGAGGCCGAGGAGGGTGCATCACTTGAGGTCAGGAGTTCAAGACCAGCCCAGCCAGCAAGGTGAAATCCTGTCTCTACTAAAAATACAAAAAATTAGCCAGGCATGGTGGCTCGTGCCTGTAATTCCAGCTACTTGGAAGCCTGAGGCAGGAGAATTGCTTGAACACAGGAGGCAGAGGTGGCAGTGAGCCGAAATCATGCCACTGCACTCTAGCCTGGGTAACAGGGCGAGACTCGGAAATGAACAGAATAGAATAGAGTAAGTGACAAAGTCTCACTATATCGCCCAGGCTGGTCTTGATCTCCTGGGCCCAAGCGATCCTCCCACCTCAGCCTCCCAAAGTGCTGAGATCACAGGTGTGAATCATTGCACCCAGCCTAAGCTCACATCCTTCTTTCTGCCTCAAAGGAAAACATGGCTTTCCTCTTCCTTCCTGGGTCCTTGAGACTATTCCATTCTCTACCTTGTTCTACCAATGATCTCATCTTTCATATATTTTTAATTTCTTTCTAACTACTAGCTTCTTCCCCTCAATTGAAACATACTCAAGTATATGCAATCTAGAAAATTAATCCCATCATATTCTTTCCCTCAACATACCCCTACATCTGCTAATCTCCTTAACCTGCCAACTTCTTCCCTGGTAGATTAGTGGTTAGGAAGAAAAATGAAAAATAAATTTAAAAAAAGGAACCCTGCCAACTTCTTGAAAACTTGTATCATAGTCTCTGAAGATATGTTTACTCCAGTTCACACCTCCAGTCATTGGAGTTTGACCAATGCCCCCACTAATCTACTGAAACTTTTCTTCCTAAAATATATCTGTTAGGGCTGGGCACGGTGGCTCACGCCTGTAATCCCAGTACTTTGGGAGGCAGAAGGGTAGTTTGAGGCCAGGAGTTCAAGACCAGCCTGGTCAATATTGTGAGACCCTACTGAAGGACTGTGCCCAAGAAAAACTTCTCTTCCCAGGTCCGCAAGGGGCATAGTTTCGCAGGCAGGAGTTTCGCAGCTCCACGCCTTCATCTGGAAATGGAAAGTTCTTTGTCTGGGTTTCCTGGGCATGTAAGCTAGGTAAAATTCAGGTGGGCTCCTTTGTCCAAAAGCCCGTGGAAACCTCTGGGAGGAGGGGGCTCGAACTCAGAGTTGTGGACCAAATAGCCAATCTGGTATCAGATCAAAGATCAATCACTCCAGAGGAAGTTTGAAAGAACTCCTCTCATTGGAGAAGAACATGAATAGGGAGGGAATAACTCAAGGATTAAAATCCCATTGCTAAAAAGAAAAAAAAAAAATCCCATTGCTCCCTCCCTACATGGATTTCTTCTCTCGATCCCCTCCCATGGGGTGGGAGCTGTCTTTCTTTCTTTCTCTCTCTGCCTAATAAGTTGCTTCTCTACAAAACTCTTTGGGTCCACAATATTTATTCCAACAGTAAACTCACCGTGCCTCTGGGGCCCCTTTCCCCATTCTTGGGGATAAGAGAGGCCAAGAACCTCATCAGGGAACTGGGAGCATCTTCAGGACGCTCTCCACGCCCCACCCAGTTACACTGCTTCTATCTAAAAAATCTATCAATTGATCAATCTATATATCCATTAGGGCTACTTTTGGCTGCAAATGACAGAACATTCAACCAGCAATGGTTTAAACACAAACAGTATATTTCTTCTCATATGACATGCCCAGAAGTAGGTCATTGCTGGCAATTCAATACTTAACAGATGACAGGGCTCTGAGTTGATATCCCAGAAATCCTCCTGACTTTCTAGTCATGCTCATAACAGAGCTAAATATCACATCCCCACACAACTCTACTCCAAGGCAGGAGACCTGAAAAGTGGCTCAATGAACAGAATTTCCCTGCATGTACCCGATTCTCAGCGTGGAGGAAAAGCTTTCCTAGATGCTCTTACCTTTACCCTTATCCCTTCCCTATGGTCTCCAGGTTTATTTCCCTCCAACATTCTATGTTGAAACCTAATCACCAAGGTGATAGTATTAGAGGGTGGGGCCTCTGGGAGGTGATTAAGTCAGAGGGCTCCACCCTAGTCAATGAGATTGGTGTCCTTGTTTTGTTTTCTTTTTTTTACCCCGAGATGGAGTCTTGCTCTGTTGCCCAGGCTGGAGTACAGTGGCATGATCTAGGCTCACAGCAACCTCCACCTCCCACGTTCAAGCAATCCTCCTGCCTCAGCCCCCCTAGTAGCTGGGATTACAGGCACCTGCACCATGCCCAGCTGATTTTTGTATTTTTAGCAGAGACAGTTTTGCCATATTGGCCAGGCTGGTCTCCAACTCCTGACCTCAGGTGATCCACTCACCTCAGCCTCCCCAAGTGCTGGGATTACAGGCATGAGCCACCACACCCAGCTAGTTGATGTCCTTATTAAACAGGCTTCAGAGAGCTTCCTCCTGCTTCCACTCTTCCCCCAAGTGAGAACACAGCAACAAGGTGCCATCTTGGAATCAGAGAGCAAGCCTTTACCAGACACCAAATTTACCAGCACCCTGATCTTCAACTCTCCAGCCTCCAGGAGTGTGAACAATAAATTTCTATTACTTATTGATTTATTGAGATGGAGTCTCACTCTGTTGCCCAGGCTGGAGTGCAGTGGCACAATCTCGGCTCACTGCAACCTCCACCTTTCAGGTTAAAGTGATCTTCCCACCTCAGCCTACCAAGTAGCTGGGACTACAGGCACGTGACACCACACCTGGCTCGTTTTTGTATTTTTAGTAGTTTCACCGTGCTAATCAGGCTGATCTCAAACTCCTGACCTCAAGTGATCTGCCCAGCTTTACCTCCCAAAGTGCTGGGATTACAGGTATTAGCACCCAGCCCAAATTTCTGTTATTTATAAATTACCCAGTATGTGATATTTTATTATCGCAGCACAAGCACACTAAGCCAAGGCCCTTCTTGACAGCTGTATAGTTCCCACCACTCCCAGAGGCAGAACTGGATGACGATTGGTGCTCTAAAACATTCTGCACCATTTTGCTCTCGCTTCTTTGCTCATGCTGTTTGCCAGTTGTGGGATGCCTTTCTTCTCATCTTCTAATCATCCTTCACAACTTTGCTCAAACATAACTTCTACTGGGAAGACTACCTACATACCCACAACGAGTGCTAATCACTGATTCCTTGGAATCCTAGAGCTCTTTGTATAACTTTTCATGTTGCACCTACATTACTGTGTTGCAATTATTTGGCAGAAGATGTCAAAAAAAGATTAAAAAAAAAAAAAAAGGAAAAAAAGGCCAGGCATGGTGGCTCAAGCCTGTAATCCAAGCACTTTGGAGGCCAAGGCGGGCGGATCACCTGAGGTCAGGAGTTCAAGACTAGCCTGACCAACATGATGAAACCCCATCTATTAAAAAAAAAAGAAGATGTCTTCTACCACACTGAATTCTTTGGGAAGACATACCATGGTAGTCATTAATTTGCTATACATCAAATATGTCCACTTAATGTTATCCCATTCACATATAATTCAGAAAATTTATCACAGTACGGGTCCATTTACCCATCTCCCATCCTTTATACTATGATGGTCATATATAGTGCATTTTTATTGTTCTAAATCCCACAAGACAATGATATAATTTTGGTCATAAATAATGAATACGTATTTTAAAGAAATTGTTTAGGACGGGCATGGTGGCTCATGCCTGTAATCCTAGCACTTTGGGAGGCTGAAGCCAGCGGATCACCTGAGGTCAGCAGTTCGAGACCAGCCTGACCAATATGATGAAACCCCGTCTCGGCTAAAAATACAAAAATTAGCCCGTGCCTGTAATCCCAGCTACTGGAGAAGCTGAGACAGGAGAATCGCTTGAACCTGGGAGGCAGAGATTGCAGTGAGCCAAGATGGCGCTATTGTACTCCAGCCTGGGCAACGAGTGAAACTCCATCTGAAAAAACAAAAAAGTTGTTTAAAAAGTATTTTGTTTTTGAGGCAGAGTCTCACTCTGTCGCCCAGAGTGTAGTGGTGCGAACTCCGCTCACTGCAACCTCCGCCTCCCAGGTTCAAGTGATTCTCCTGCCTCAGCCTCCCGAGTAGCTGGGATTACAGGCGCATGCCACCACACCCACCTAATTTTTTGTATTTTTAGTAAAGACGGGGTTTCACTGTGTTTGCCAGGGTGGTCTCGTTTTCCTGACCTCGTGACCTGCCTGCCTCAGCCTCCCAAAGTGCTGAGATTACAAGTGTGAGCCACCATGCCCGGCTAAAAAGTCTTTTATCTTCACCCGCATATTTACCATAGCTTTACCTAACATATCCTGACTGATAAAGACCTCACTTAGTTAACACTCATAGTAGTTTTTATAGTTGATGTCCACAAACTTAGTGGGTTAAAATCTCAAAAACATATTATCTTACAGTTCTAGAAGCCAGACGTCCAAAATGCGTTTGCAGAGCTTTCTTCCTTTCGGAGGCTCTAGTTTCTTGCCTTTTATGCTACCAGAGGCTGCCTTCATTCCGCGTCTCACAGCACCTCCTCCATCGTCAGAGTCAGCTGTACCGCATCTTCTCTTTCTCCAGCCTCCCACCTCCTTCTTATAAAACCCTTACGATTACATCAGGCCTACTCTATTAAGCCCAAATAATCTCTCCATCTCAAGACCCTTAAGTTAGCCAGGCATAGTGGCTCACACCTGTAATCCCAACACTTCAGGAGGCCAAGGAGGGAGAATTGCTTGAGCTCAGGAGTTTAGGACCAGTCTCTGGGCAACATAGCAAGATGCCATCTTTAATACTAAATTTGGGCCCGGCACGGTGGCTCTCACCTGTAACCCCAGCACTTTGGAAGACCTAGGTAGGTGGATTACTTGAGGTCAGGAGTTCCTACCTAAGGTGACATTCACAGATGAGGGACTGGGATGTGGATATCTTTGGGAAGACATTATTCAACCTGGTATTATTCACAACATTTATCACTAGTAGCTAGCACAGTAAGATATATAGAAGGTGCTTGATAAGGCCAGGCAAGGTGACTCACGCCTGTAATCCCAGCACTTTGGGAGGCTGAGACAGGCGGATCACCTGAGGTCAGGAGTTCAAGACCAGCCTGGCCAACATGGTGAAACTCCGTCTCTACCAAAAATACAACAATTAGCTGGGCATGGTGTCGGGTGTCTGTAATCCCAGCTACTCAGGAGGCTGAGGCAGGAGAATTGCTTGAACCCAGGAGGCGGAGGTTGCAGTGAACCCAGATCGCACCATTGCACTCTATCCTGGGCAACAAGAGTGAAACGCTGTTTCAAAAAAAAGTAAATTTGCATCAATTAAATACATCTTTGCTAAAAAGTGGTTTGATGACCATTAGTATTAGCATCACATGGGAGCTTATTAAAATGTAGAACTCTGGCCCACCCCAAACATACTGAATCAAAATCTGCATTTTAACAAGATCCCCAGGTGATTCTTATGCAGAGTAAAGTATAAGAAGTATTGAAATAAATGATCTCATCCAACAGTTAAAATAACAATAGAAAAAATATATTAAGCATTTGTAACAGATACTTTGTATGTATTCAAGTGCTCTGACCCACCTCTAATTTCAGCCACGGCTACATTCAAGATTGCTGAGAGAGTGTAGATTTGTGGCTGACTCCCTCCTTTAGGGTATACTTTCTGCCCTGGAGACTTCTTGAAAGGCATGAGAAGCTAGTCCAAGGGTTAATGTTCCCAGGGCAATCCTTCACCAGTGAGGGCCCAGTGTTGGAGGGCAAATCCCTCTGTCTCCCACTCTTGGGATAGACAATTCTAAGAAGCATTTCTATATCAGAGATCTCAATAATGCTCCTGACAGTCACAGTGGCTCAAATCTGTAATCCTAGCACTTTGGGAGGTCGAGGCAGGTGCATCACCTGAGGTCAGGAGTTCAAGACCAGCCTGGCCAACATGGTGAAATCCCCTGTCTACTAAAAATACAAAAGTTAGCTGGGTGTGGTGGCACATGCCTGTAATCCCAGCTACTCGGGAGGCTGAGGCACGAGAATCGCTCGCACCTGGGAGGTGGAGGTTGCAGTGAGCCGAGATCATGCCATTGCACTCCAGCCTCGGTGACAGAGCAAGACTCCATCTCAAATATAAAGAAAAGAAAAAACAATGCTCCCAAATACTGGCTTTTCTTCCTTCCCTTTGTCACTTCTCCTGCTTCCTGGGATCACCTCCCAAATAAACCATTTGTCCCCAAGTCGTTGTCTTCAGCTTGGCTTTCCTGGCAATCAAAACCAAAGCAGTGTTTATTAAATACCAGGCACTCTACCATGAGTTTTATATGATTTATCTCATTTTATACTCGTGACAACACCATAGTGCTGCCCTATTTTTACCCTCTTTCAGATGAAGAAACTTTAAGTCAAATAATTTGCCCCATTTCATAGAACTAATGTACGACAGAACTGAAATGCTAGGGTCCAGGCAGCTTGCCCCTGGGGCTTGTGCACTTTCTCAGTAAGTGCCTCCCTGATGAGAACACAACAGGGTTTACGTTTGTACAGTATTTTCCAAATTTAAACTGAAAAGAGTAAATCCCCTCATTCTGTAGACTGCTGGCCAACTGAAAGGAGAAATGGACCAGAAGTCCCTGGTAATACTGAAAACTACACTCAACCATAAAGCAAGTTCATCTCTGATGACCATGGAGAGAAAAGGTGAATGAAGTGAATGAAAGCATGCTGCAGAGAATGGGTGGGTTGGTTGCAGAGGATTAGTGGCAAGAAGGATGACTTCTTCCTAAGAAAATCCCATCTGCTGTACCTTCCCCATATGACTCAGGAGAAGGAGATCCAGCTCCAGATCCAGGAGTACCTCCCAACCAGGACAGACCTCTCTTAGGAGGGGACATGTGAGCAAAGGCTCAGCGAAGGTGAGGGTGTGAGCCATGCTGAGATCTTGGAGAAGAGCATTCCAGGTAGAAAGAAGAGCCACTATGAATGCTTGTATGGCCGAAGTCCAGCTGGTTAGTTCCCAGATGAGCAAGGTGGGTAGCAGCACTGGAGCAGAGTGAGGAATGGGGTGAAGTAGGGGAGATCAGGAAGTCTCCTTTTGGGTCCACAATGAGGCTTACCCCACTGTGAGGACAGTAGCAGTTTCTCTGAGTGACACTAGTCACTGCTGTGTTTTGAGCAGAAGAAAGCTGTGACCTGACATGTATTTTAAGAATAGCACTTAGCTCTTGGCAGTTGTGTTGAGAAGAGAAGCAAGGTCAAGGGTGGAGGCAGGCAGAGCAGCTAGAAGGCTCCTGCAGTTATCAGGGCAAGAGAGGAAGGGGCAGGGGATGGCAGTGAAGGTGAGAAGGGCCAGGTTATGGAGATATTTGGAACGCAGGACTAACAGGAGATCTTGATGGATGATTGGCTATCAGGTATACATTTAAAAGAGGGATGAAGTACAACTCATTGGCTTTTGTCTTGAGCAACCAGAAGCATAGGAATGTCTCTATGTAACATGGGAAAAGCTACCAATAGAGCCATCTATTGGGAGGAAATGATTGGCAGTTCAATTTTAGTATGTTAAGTTTAAGACGCCCATCATATATTCAAGTGGAGATGATGACTACATAGTTGGATGGTCATGTGTGAAGCTCGAGAGAGAGATGTGGGCGGGGCACAGTGGCTCATGCCTATAATCCCAGCACTTTGGGAGGCCACGGTGGGCAGATCACTTGTCAGGAGTTCGAGAACAGCCTGGCCAACATGGTGAAACTCTGTCTCCACTAAAAATACAAAAATTAACCAGGCATTGTGGTGGGCACCTGTTATCCCACCTACTCAGGAGGCTGAGGCATGAGAATCCCTTGTACTCAGGAGATGGAGGTTGCAGTGAGCCGAGATCAAGCCACTGCACTCCAGCCTGGACGAGAAAGCAAGACTCCATTAAAAAAAAAAAAAAAAAAAAAAGAAATGTAAATTGAAGATAAAAATTGGGGAATCCCTGGCATGTAGAAGGTATTAAAATCTGTCACCCAGGTTGGTGTGCAATGGGGCAGTCGCAGATTATGGCAGCCTCGAACTCCTGGGCTCAAGCAATTCTCCCACCTTGGCCTTCCACAGTGTTGGGATTATGGGCGTGAACCACGGCACCAGCCTTGAAGATATTAAAGCCTTGAGGCTGCATAAAATGACCAAGAGAGTGAGTATGGATGTGGAAGAGAGACAAGGACAGGGCCCAGGGCAACTCAACTTTAAGAGAGGCATAAGAGGCCAGGCATGAGGTGGCTCACACCTGTAATCCCAGCACTTTGGGAGGCCAAGGAGGGTGGATTGCCTGAGGTCAGGAGTTCAAGACCAGCCTGGCCAACATGGTGAACCATTGTCTCTACTAAAAATAGAAAACTTAACCGGGCATGGTGGCACATGCCTGTAATCCTAGCTACTAGGAAGGCTGAGGCAGGAGAATTGCTTGAACCTGGGAGGTAGAGGTTGCAGTGAGCTGAGATCACACCATTGCACTTCAGCTTGGGCGACAAGAGCCAAACTCCGTCCTATAAATAAATAGAGAGAGAGAGAGAGAGCACACCAGGAGAAGAACTGAAAGTAGCAAAGAAAAGAGAAAAAATAAATCCGCCTCTGTTCCTTTTCCTCACGTGGCTTCTAGGACATCATCGTCTCCTGTCTTCTTCTACTTCACTGTCCACTCCTTAGTCTTCTTCGCTGTGATGTGAAGTGAAATGACTGCCCAAGATTTGGCATCATGGAGATCATCGTGATCCTGAGAAGAGTAGTTTTGGTCAAGTGATGGAAATGATCGTCTGATTGGCATGAGATCAAGAGAGGACGGGAGGGCCAGGAGCTGTGGCTCGCGCCTGTAATCCCAGCACTTTGGGAGGGCAAGGCAGGCAGACACCTGAGGTCAGGAGTTCGAGACCAGCCTGGCCAACATGGTGAAACCCCATCTCTAATAAAAAACAAAAATTAGCCAAGCAGGGTGGCTCACGCCTGTAGTCCCAGCTACTTAGGAGACCGAGGTAAAAGAATTGCTTGAACCCAGTAGGCAGGGGTTGCAGTAAGCCAAGATCCCGCCATTGCACTCCAGCCTGAGCAATAGAGTGAGACTCTGTCTCAAAAGTAAATACATAGGCTGGGTGCAGTGGCTCATGCCTGTAATCCCAGCATTTTGGGAGGCAGAGGCGGGTGGAGCATGAGTTCGGGAGATCCAGACCATCCTGGCTAACAGGGTGAAACCCTGTCTCTACTAAAAATACCAAAAAAAAAAAAAAAAAAAAAAAAAATAGCCGGGCATGATGGCATGTGCCTGTAGTCCCAGGTACTTGGGAAGCTGAGGCAGGAGGATCGCTTGAACCCAGGAGATGGAGGTTGTGGTGAGCTGAGATCATGCCTTTGCACTCCAGCCTGGGCAGCAGAACCAGACTCTGTCTCAAAAAATAATAATAATAATAATAAATAGAGAACAGTAGGCATGCACATAGAGGTAACTTCGAGAGGTCTGCATACAAGGAAGATGGCAAATGGAGTAATAGTGCAGGAGGATATGAGTTCAAGGAGGCACATATGCATAAGTATACATATAAAGACGGGAGGGAGGACACCACATTTTTTGTGCTGAAGTGAATGAATTAGAATAGAGCGACAACTGATGGGCAGGAGATGGGGGGTAATTTTAGGAACAGTCATTAAGTAGCCTAGAGGGGAAGGGAAGCTGGTGCCACGTGGAAGGGGTTGCCTTAGATAGGAAAGGGACAGTATATCCAGGTGACAAGAGAAAGGGCAGTGTCTGGGTGGAGAGGCAGGTAGGATGGAAGATATGATGGTGAAAAGAGGAGGTAGTTCTTGTCAAAACGCTTTTATTTTCTCAGTAGAATAAGCAGCAAGGTTCTCAGCTCAGAGTGAGGAAGGGAGGGTGTTGGAAGTTTGAAGAGAGAAGGTGCAATATAGTCATTGCAGAGTGTGGGAAAGTAAACTGACAAGGGAAATACACACGGACCGTATTGGGAGCCCACTTGAGATGTATGATCATGACTTTCAAGTGACAACAGCCCTGTCACTTTTGTCCAGTGTGTTAAGCTGGACAGAATCAAGAGTTTGGCCAGATAGTCCCAGGAAATGAAAGAGTAGGGGGTGGTGCATGCAAAGGAATGATATAGTGACAGACCATGAAATCTAAGCTGGGTAGGAGAGATGTAAGAATCAAAGGACAATGACAGACAGTGAAAAAGTAGATTGGAAGTCAAAATAGGGTCATTAATTGTTCAAATGTGGTTATTTGAGCAAATAAGCTGGGAGAGGAAGAGGTATTGGTCAGGAAGCAGGGTGATGGTCAGAGGTGGTGCTGTTATTTGGTAATGAAAAAAGATCGAGGATACCCTCGTGACAGTGGGATGGAGCAAAAAAATGATTGCAGTTTGGGTACTAGGGTTTCAGATAGGTCATTAATCTATTGGGATGCTAAATTCACCAAAAATGTTAATAGGAGTTGGGGTGGAGGTGGGGGACTGTGAGTCAAGTGCTAGAATCTTCAGGGAATGAGGGGGAGTGCAGGAGAGCCTGCAGATGACAGCCACCAAGCGGAGGTGGTATAGTCTGATGGCAGGTACTTCAAAGCAGCTGGGGTGGAGGGGGAAGCAAGAAAGAGTCTAACTTGGGGAATAATTCTCCTGCCAAGGGTTTGTTCTGAATTCCACTCTCTAGTATCTCACCAAGCTTCCTTCCCTCTTTTGGCAGCTGAGAGGCCATCCAGGGTAAGGATTTATTCAGGGTCTTGGGGTCAGAAGGAAACCAGCAGTCGGGACTTTTATTCCCTCTTCTCTGCTACCAAAATACCAAGGCAGTGTTTTGGATATTTATTTAAAAGAACATTTTAAATGTCCTTGTTTGTTTCTGCCTCTGTACAACATTGTGCTGGGAAGGACGGGGAGCTGGTAACCATGGCAGTGGAGCAGGGGGGTGGTGAAGAGGTGGTTTTTAAATGGGGTGAACTTCAGGCAGGCGGCACCCAGAGCTGGCACCCCCACGGCCTCCTTAGAGTCCTTTGTTCATTCAGCTTACTTAGGGAGAGAGGCTGCATTCTTCCCGCTGGGAAGCAAGCTTTGAAAGGAAAGGTTTTGCCAAACTCCATAAGGAGAGGGTGTGTCCCTAGGAGCAGGTTTTGAGGCTCTGCCTGAAAGCCTTGGTCGGCAGGGAACTTTGGGCACCCTGTCATGAACAGGACAGTCTGTGATGGCAAAGAAGCCAGCCCTGCAGCATCCTGGATGCAGAGTTCTTACACACTGTCAGCTGTCTCACCACTTCTCCCTGGACAGGTGGCCACTCGTGGGGGTGGCCCACAATCCTCGCCAAAAAAGGCAGCCAGGCAGGGCCCCCACAGGAAGGGAGCTGGCAGGGGAGCCAGCAGAAGAGGGAGGGGGAGGGAAGCAGTCACCTCTTCCACCTTCCTGGATAGGGAGCCCCAAGAACCTTTTCAGGACAAAGAAGTGCCCCAAACAGGCGGACACAGGGCAAGACAGGACAGGGCAGGACAGGACAGGGCAAACCTGGGGCAAAGCTTGGGTCCTGGGAAGTCCCATGACTGCAGTGTTCAGCCGCAGGTTTCCCAGCAGCTCTGGGCGGGAAGCAGCGCTGGGAGATGGGGGCGGGGAGAAGGGAGGGGAAAGAGGAGGAGGGAAGTAAACAGGAGACCACAGAGAGAGCCAGTTCCCTGCGTTCAGAGAACACTAGCCGCCTCCGGTCCCCGGTGGGTGGCTGTATGTGTGGAAATGAAACTGGGAGGAGGAGGGAGAGAGGGAAGAGCAGGCACGCACTTCGCGGCTGTCATCCACCTGGCCTCTCCCGACCCGCCAGCCCACTCCCCACCGGGGTAGGGGGTTGGGGGAGGTGGGAGGGAAACGGTTCTGCAGACGCCCACCCCCTAGTACCAGCAGCTGGTTCAGCTGTCGGTGAATCAGACACTGTCTCAGCAGCTTGTCACCTGCGCTCGGTGGGGGAACAGAGGGCAACCCTGGAACTTGGCAGGGGGAGGTTGGGGAAGGGCAGGATCCAGCACTGGGCCTGGGCGTCGGGGTGACCCCAGCGGCTGGGAAAAGGGGTGTCCACCTCCCTGCACCCACACACATCTCGACCCAGTACCCGGACGCCGAGTAGAGGGGGTGGAATAAGAGCTTGGGGGTCCAACGGAAGGGGGACCTGGAAGCAGGGGAGGGGAGAAGAACGGGGTGGGGGTGTGCTGCGGCGGGAAGCGCTGGGTGCTGGGCGGGCGCGGGCGTGGGGCAAGCCGCTGCCCGGTGCTTGCCCGCGCGGGGTTATGCGAGGTAACCGCGCGGCGAGGAGGAGGGAGGCGGCGGGGGCCGCGGGCCGGGGTGTCTGGCACTCGTTGGACAAAGAGATGATGAAACGTGAGCGCTATATTTACCAAGAGGGTGGAGACGGGCTGGGGTGGGGGGGTGCTGGGAGTAAAAAGGACAAACTGTTCCACAACAACCACAGGAAACACAGCCCATCTGACTCACCGGGAGGGCCGCACCGACCCCCTGGCAGGCTTAGCCTGGAGACTGACGCGGGGCGCGGGTGCTCCCGGGACCAGACCGAACCTGGGCGCTACGGCTACGGCTGGGGCTGGGTTGATTTATATGTAAATTAAGACACATTCGACCCAAGAGTGCGTGTGGTTCTTGTGGGGTAGGGGAGAGCGCGGAAATGGGAAAATGGGAGGAATGTTTCCTAACCCCTTGGCCGGGCCTTCAGGGGCAAGATCTGCCTGCAAACTCTGAGAACACAATTCCTGCAAAGTCATCTCCTCCCGCACAGCCCGGCCGGCCTGCCCGCCCCGCCCCGCCCGGGGACAGCAGCACCCGCCTCTCCCACTCCCTCCCCACCCCCGTAGCCCTCGGAGTTGGGGTGCGGTGCGGTGCCGGCTATGTTTAGAAGCTGATGTCATCTCGACACCCTACTCTGCAGTGTTCCCAGGAGGACCGCAGGGCAGGTTTTCCTCTTCCTCGCGGGCGTGGGGGATGGAAGGTGGCCTGCCCTCTCCCCAGCACACGCACCCCACACCCATCTACCCGGGAGATTAAAAGAAAAAAAAAAAAGCAACACCGCCAGTTATGAAACAGGGTGGCGGGGGCGGTACGTGCACGCGGAGAGCTCAAAGCAAGGGCCCGGGCCGCGCTGGGCTCCCCCCGGTCTCCACCCACTCCTACCCCCGCGCACCCGGGTGCAGGGGCTAATTTCAAGGTTAGCTCACGTGGGCGTGGGCGCCCGGAGCTCCTTGCACGAGTTTGGGGCGGGTTCCTAGTCCCCCAATCTAGGGCAGTTTGTTCAACTGCAGTAAAGGGAGCTTGATGTTCCAGCAGGGAAGGGATTTCTGAGAACTGGGACTGTCCTCAGATGAACTCGCCTCCTCAGGCTGCTGCGGCGGCGGCCGCCTGCGGAAGACTTTTTAAAAGGGCGATGCCAGGCCGGGGCGCGCGGCCCGCGAGTGGCTGAGCCGCCCGCCACTCGGCGGCCGGAGCCGAGCGCCCGCCCCCGAGCGCGGGTGATTCACCGAGTGCCGCGCTGGGCCGGTCGGAGCGCGCGGGGCTACGAGCTAAACTTATCCTCCTGCATATGCATGAACGGGCGGCCTTTCTGCGCTGCAGAGGAGAGGGCCGGAGTTTTGCGGAAGGCTGCTAAGTGGGGCGGGAGCAAAGTAGGACGGCGTGCAAGTTTTCGCGCTTGCCTGAGCTCCCTTCCCCCTCCGGCCCCTGGGTGTTAACTTCATTATGGCCACGGGCGTTCCACCTGATCACGCTTTACCTGATTGTATTTCAAAATCCGGGAACACCGCCATTGTTGGAAGCTTTATCCCTTGAGCCACGCCTCTCCCCTCCTCAGGCTCGCCTCCTTCCCTAATTCCTCTGCTTTCACCAAAATGAACACTGGTTTTCTCCACATTTGTTCCGTGTGCCTAGGTGGGGGGTCGCTGGAGCCGGAGGGCCTGGGGCCTGAAAGGGAGAGGTCTGGATCCAGCCCAGAATGAGGTCCAACACGTGATCCTCTACCCCCAGTGGGCCATCTGTTCTCCTCCTTCCTTCCCGCCTGGAGGCTGGCAGTTCTGCCCTGCACGGTCCACGCCTCCCAGCAGGAAACAGTGAGAAAAGCCAGAATTGGCAGAACCCAGTACCTACAGAATATGATTTTGGCCTAAACTTTTCTGGGCTTTGAGCAGGGGTGACACCCGGCAATCTGTATTTCAAACCGAGCGCCAGGTGATTAGCTCCAACCTGCAAGGTGGGGAAACCCTGCCTTGGGGCGCAGTTTGAATAAAAATCTCCGGAGGAGGAGCCTGGGAATCTGCGCCGCTTAAATCAAGAAATACCTTACTCCCGGCTAGGGTGAAACATTTACCTCGGGCCGGGCGGGGTGGCTCGCGCCTGTAATCCCAACACTTTAGGAGGCTGAGGCGGGCGGATCACCTGAGGACAGGAGTTCGAGAGCAGCCTGGCCAAGATGGCGAAACCTCCTCTCTACTAAAAATACAAAAATTAGCTGGGCATGCTGGCTCACGCCTGTAATCCCAGTTACTGGGGAGGCTGAGGCAGGACAATCGCTTGAACCCGGAAGGCGGGGGTTGTTGCAGTGAGCCGGGATCGCATCACTGCACGCCAGCCTGGGCGACAGAACGAGACTGTCTCAAAAATAAATAAATAATATAATATAATAAAATTTACCTCAGAAAAAGAATAGATTGTTTTATTTATTTATTTAGAGACGGGGTTTCACCGTGTTGGCCAGGATGGTCTCGATCTCTTGGCCTCGTGATCTGCCTGCCTTGGCCTCTCAAAGTGCTGGGATTACAGGTGTGAGCCACTGCACCCGGCAAAGAATGGATTATTTGAACTCCCATTCCACTTTCCACAAACCAGCTTAAAGAAAGAAAAAATCAAGACCATAAAATTAAGGAAGAAGGGATTTTGAACACATTTATATTTGTGTCTGCTATCCATTAAATGTTGATTTAAGGTTTTCTGACCTTCACCGCCATAAAGAGCAGTATTTGTACACGTACAGCAGATAAGAAGGTATTTAAAGAACCCAAGTCTTGCCCCAGTTTTTTTCTCTAGGATTTTTTTTAGATCCCTTGACTGTTTGGAGTTTGGGAGGAACTATTGGAGATACATTAATCTTAATCCCATCAATTTACAGATAAAGAAATAGCTCCCAAAGGTTGCCTGAGGTTACAGAGTTTATCTCAGACCCAGAGGCCAGTTCCTCACACTGGCCTAAAATGCTGAAAGAAACAGTTGACTGTAGGCACTACTTCTTACTAGAGCTAATAAGAATACTGTAATTATTTTAGGATGAGCAGAAAACAAGGCTTATATGTTCTGGCTACAGGCCCATAAGCCATTGTTTTGAGAACTTGCATAATAAAGCAAATTCTTAGGCAGAATTTAGAGAGAAAAGCATAAACTAGACACACAGTCACAGTCTGAATTTTCATGCTCCTCTGGTTGGTTTGTGTGGATTTGAAAATGTGTATTTACTAACGGGGGAAAACAGACCTCTTACATCTATGTGGCATAATATATAGTTTAGTGATAAATTATTTTAATTAGGAATGATTCATATTAACTTGGGATCATTTATTTTGCCAACAGTTAATTGGGACAACCACATGCTGGCAAAACAGCCTAAGCTGGCTTTAATCTTAAAACTATTGTAATACACATTCCAACACCTCGAAGAAACTTCACTGTTGAAAATATAAGAAAAAAAATCTTGACATAGAAATTATTATTTGCTGATATATGTTATTTTACATATATATATGTTTTTAACATATAAGCTTCACGGACGACAGAGTCTCTTTTCATATCTGTATTCCCCATGCCTAGCTCATTGCCAGGAACATAAATATCTGGAGAATGAATGAGTGGAAACGGAGGAAAAAAGAAAACGCATTCTACAGTTCTAGAATTGCTGGGTTTAAAAAGCTATTCTAAATCAAGTCAAGCAGCAGTTATGTTTGTAGATGTGTGAGAAATTCATGTGGATGAAATCTCAGTTTTCTTTTATTAGTTTCTTTTGTAAGTCTGAAATGAGTTAGTTTGGAGAATTCAGTGTTTATGTCCAGTTCAAACAAAGTGAAATTAAAGAGAATTAAAGAAAAGCAAGGAATAAGGAAGGGAAAAGTTTATATTTTTAAAAAATCTAAAGTGATTGATTTATTCAAATTCCTGGAATATATAATCTTCAAGGAAAGATATAGACTTTTCCTCAATTCTTGAATAATGATGATATTAGTCCTAGATGCCCAGGCCCGAGAAGTCTGTTTCACCAAGACAATCCCAGTCAAAACACAAGTCTGAGGGGTTGTACAGCCCATGATCATAGGGATCCTGGACAGATCCCGCTCGTGTGTGTGCTAGGCCTTAAGGAGGCATGCAAAGGTGCCGTTTCTAAGTGATCATGTATCCTAGGGGAAAAAATTTGTCCCAGAAAAACCATGAAGTAGGCAAACTCCCCTGGGCTTCAATGAATTCTTTTCTAAAATTAAGAGATTAAGTTCTAAAAATGCAAGAACTCCAAGATGGCTGGGAGTTTTTTATACACTATATACCTGCCTTCCAGGGTTGTTGTAAGGGTGCATGCAGGGTGCTTGCTACAGGGCCTGACACAGAGTAAGCCCTCTGTGAAAGGGGTCAGTGATAATGATGGTGAGGATATTCTTGGTTGCCCAGTATCCCCTACCTACAGCTTTCTTCCATGGGCAGTCACCTACTGCAATATCTTCCCTGTACCACTTTAATTTTTGTTGTTGTTGTTGTTTTCTTTATTTTTTAAAGGTGTGCACTTTTATTGAACTGGTCTCAAGTCAGGTTTGTTTTAAATTAAAATTTATTATACTCTTATTTACCTGAGTCACCCTTAGTTATGATTTTTTTTTTTTTAAAGAGGGCCTTGCTCTGTTGCCCAGGCTGGAGTGCAGTGGTGTGATCAGGGCTCACTGCAGCCTTGACCTCCTAGGCTGAAGCAGTCCTTCTGCCTCACCCTCCTGAGTAGCAGGGACTACAGGTGTGAGCCATCATGCCTGGCTAATTTTTTTTTTAACTTTCTTTTTTTGATGTACCACTTTAAAAATAAAGTCAAAAGAAACTACTCTAGACATCAAATTAGTAGTGTTAATTCGAGACCCTTCCCTTGGAGACTAGAACCTGGTGTACCTTTCTCTTAACAAAGGTTAATAACCAGTAAGAGTCAGGGTTGGAACTCACCGAATCCCTATCACATGCAATCAGGTACCTCTTGCAATTCATGAAAGTGAATTATTTTTAATCAGTTGTTCTGACAGTATGCCTCTTGCAAAAAGACACTAGCCTTAGATTATTTTCTCAGCTATCAAGAGGGAAAACAACTGCATCCTTAATTCGGAGGGAGGGGTAAACCAAGTTCATCAGACTCCAGGATCCATACTAACTGCTCACCAAGTAATGCCATAATATTCCACGGCTAAGGATCTCTGGCTTGTTCCAGTCCCTAAAAATCTGTTCAGCACAGTTAATATTTCACAAAACCAAAAGGGCTTAGTTGTAAGCACAAAGAGCGAGAAATCAGGAGACTTGTGGTTTCTATTGAGTTCTGTCATTATCTGTCTAACAAGACAAATAAGTCACTTCTCTGTATCTCAGTCTCCACATTTGTGAAGTGAGGGAAGAGAAACATGTCCCAAAAACGATGCAGGGGCTCTGGAAAGAAAATGAGCCAAGAAAGGTGGGTTTTTTTTGAAAGTTATACAAATGAATGGTTTATGTCTCCATTTATCATTTAACCCGCCATTTAAGGTGGGTTAAAAATAGCTTCCAGATAAAGCTGAAAGAATTTATTTAGATTAAGTTGCACCAGAGAAGTAGAGGAATTAAGAGATATGACAAAAGCAAAGATGGGATGTTTCGATGGAAGAATCTCGGGCAGTAAAAAGGCTATGCTGTAAAATCAGAACTTTTGTTAGCACTGCATTTTTAAGATGAATTGGTCATAGTTAATGTATTGGATGGAAGAATTTTTAAACATCTGCCCCGAAGTATGCTGCATCCAGAAAATATACATAACAAAACGAATTCTTTCTCATTTGTGTTTATTCTTGGATTTATCCTGACATAATGGGGTTTTTAAAAATTACAGATTCACACTGCATTTACTCATCACCCCTGTCCTCTCATCCATAACTCAATATTTACTACCAGCAACAAACACAAAATACAAAGATGTGTCCAGTTTCACTACAGCTCTTCGCGATTACAAGTGTGGAGCGCTCGCTTTCGGAACGCCCTTCTGATTGGCCGAGCCAATGCCAGTGACATCAACCAACTTACTTTTGATTGGAAGGCTGGTTGCTGGGACTGTAGCGTTTGCAGGAAGTCACTTAACTGTTTAGGAGCTGGAAAACCGAAGCTGAAGTTCTCTTTTGCCATAGGAACAAGCGCAACTGACTAGGGAAGATGTGTCCCAAAGCTCCGCAAGCTGGAACGTGAGCCAGGAGGCCTGGACCCGCCACGGGACCGTGAGGCACTCCGAAAGTGTGCGGCTGCTCCTTCCCTGCCTCCCAGCTGTTACCCTTTTAAATGTCAGCGTTCGAAGCTGTAGGGGTAGCACGAGGCAGCGAAACGGAACAGTCGGATTGGCCGCACGCCTCGGTTCTAGACGCACCTCTCCACCGAAAGGCCGATCTGACTGGCAGGGGGAGAAAGTAAACAGAGTTGAATCACCCTCCCCACTGGCCAATTGGAGGGGGTTTGGTTTGTGACGTGATGGGATTCTGCGAAATTGTTACTGAGCAAGAGAATGCCGGAACGGTGCGGACCGGCCGGAGCAGGGGCTCAGAAGCCGTCAGTGGACTCGGGAAAAAGTGTCTCTTAGACTTGGCGCTCGGCGTGGCCCTCGCCACCCGCGTCGGGGTGGTCGGGTGAATGTCCTGGGGCTTTGGCTCGACGGAGAGGCGGCCGAGGGCGTGCACCTCTCTTGCAGTTTCCTCTCTCAGCGCCTCGGGGGCGTTTTCAGTCGAATAAACTTGCGACCGCCACGTGTGGCATCTTTCCAAGGGAGCCGGCTCAGAGGGGCCTGCGCGCCCGTCGGGGGATCGCGGCCCGCGCGGGGCAGGGGCGGCGGCGAGAGGCGGCGGCGCCGCGGAGCCTGGGGCCGTGGATGCTGCGTGCGGAGGCGCTGCCGGTTACGTAAAGATGAGGGGCTGAGGTCGCCTCGGCGCTCCTGCGAGTCGGAAGCGCCCCGCGCCCCCGCCCCCTTGGCCGCCGCGCCGTGCCGCGCCGCGCTTGTCGTCCGAGGCTAGAGCAGGGCGAGCTGAACCTCCGCAGCGACCGCCAAGTTTGGCCGCGCCACCGGGGCTGCCGTCGCCCGCACCATGTCCGCGGCCGCCTACATGGACTTCGTGGCTGCCCAGTGTCTGGTTTCCATTTCGAACCGCGCTGCGGTGCCGGAGCATGGGGGCGCTCCGGACGCCGAGCGGCTGCGACTACCTGAGCGCGAGGTGACCAAGGAGCACGGTGACCCGGGGGACACCTGGAAGGATTACTGCACGCTCGTCACCATCGCCAAGAGCTTGTTGGACCTGAACAAGTACCGACCCATCCAGACCCCCTCCGTCTGCAGCGACAGTCTGGAGAGTCCAGATGAGGATATGGGATCCGACAGCGACGTGACCACCGAATCTGGGTCGAGTCCTTCCCACAGCCCGGAGGAGAGACAGGATCCTGGCAGCGCGCCCAGCCCGCTCTCCCTCCTCCACCCTGGAGTGGCTGCGAAGGGGAAACACGCCTCCGAAAAGAGGCACAAGTGCCCCTACAGTGGCTGTGGGAAAGTCTATGGAAAATCCTCCCATCTCAAAGCACATTACAGAGTGCATACAGGTTAGCGGCGTCGCCCTCTCCCCCGGAGCTCTGGGGTTAGTTAACCTTTGGCCAGGCAGCGTTCCTGGGCGTTCAGGACACTGCACTCGGACGAAAGGGTGCAAACATGTTGGATATGATGCGGTTTTAACTCTTTTAATAATTTAACTGTGCATTGGCGGAAAGCTCACTCTCTCCTTAATTGTTCCCGGCCTCCGGGAGCCACGGAGAGCCTTAAACTGGCGGGCAGAGCGAATGCGGTGCTTGGCTTCGCGGGGAGTGGTGTCCGCCCCTCCCCCGTCCCGCCCCGCCCCCGGGACTCCCGCACCCCGCGACGGTGGGGCCACCCCACCTGGGAAAGACGGTGGCAGCGGGGAAATCAGATGGCGTATCTTTTATTTGATTCCCTTGTCGGGTTGCAGAGAAGTGGCTGAAACCGAGGGGGGACGCGGCGCACTTTACTTCGAGCCTTTTAGGGATGACTAAAGGCTCCATTTAGCTGGATGCCTGCTACTTTTCTGGGCTTGCCAAGGTGGTTTTAAATATGGTCAAGAGTCCCCTGAGAGGTTTAAAATAACCCTGCTTCAGGCAGCAGAGGAGTTTGATCAAGTAATGGTGGGTTAACTTCACTCATTAGCCTTCCTAATGAGCCAGATTTCAGAGCTGACTTTCTTTTTTGGCCATGTGACTTAGGTCGCACCCTCCACCCCTGAATCAGGCTGTTTGCAGGGAGGTGTGGTTCTTGCCGGTAGGTCAAGGCTTGGTAATGAATGCTGGGCAGTTCTGGAGGCCTCAGGGAATAGTTCCTCCCTGGGATGGCGAGAGGCAGGGCTGGACAAATGTGGCCAGAAAGACATGTATCTGCCTTATAAAACAGGCTTTGGAAACTTCCAGGGACCTTGGTCAGCCAATGCTGTTGGTTGTGTTTAACATGTACGGTAAAAGTGGGAAAGCATTCACATTTGGACAGGCTATCCGGCCATCTTCGGAAAGCTGCTTTTACAAACGCCATTCAGATGAGGTAGCTGGGGCTTGGTCCTCTCAGAGAAGCCTTTCGCCTCTGTCCTGTGACACCGTGATTGAGAAGGTATTGTTGGAGTTAGTTGGAAAAGTGGTGTCATTTTTTGGTGTAATACTTCGATACTTTTAAGATGAGGTCCTGGGGTGGGTTAACAGTGATACTTGGTTGAGGTTTTTTGTTTTGTTTTGCTTTCCTTTTTAAAAGAAAGCGTCTCATTCCATTTCTTTTGGAAACTTGTTCTTGTGGAGGTGGCTGCTGGCACCGGAATCAGACTGAATTTCCTCCATGGTTAACGCAAAATCTGGTTCTGTTTGGGGTCATCATCTAGGTTGCCATAAAACAGCACATTTCAAGGTTTGTATCTGTAAGGTTGCTGAAAGGCATGTGCCTGCGTTGGGGGACATGACCTTTAGTGTGGCTCTGGGGGTGAAGTAGGGGTATATTAACCGGAGGGTGTTACTCACCAACAGCTGCTGGGCGGGCCTGGCTGTGTCAGCCATGTTCCCGGAGTTCAGTTGTTCGCATCGACACCCACTGCCACCTTGAGCAAAGGCATTTTCTCCTTCAGGGAGCTGCCCAGTCGTGCAGCCAGGGAGGGCCGCAGCGCCTCTGTTAGCTGCTAGAGTCTGTCCGACTCAGGAATAGGGTTTCCAGGGTTCTGGTCCATTCGGCTGAGTGATTTTTCTCAGGCATTTATAGAAATGGCTGCTTATGTGTGCGTGCATGCGTGCTGCTCCTTAATTCTCCATAAGGCAAGTCATTCGGCTCAGCTGCTTCAAGAGAACCTTTTTCACAGTCAAGAGTGGAAAACGAAGTGAGATGTTCATCTAGCTTTAAGTGCTACTGTCAGTCCTTTGAACCTGGATATGGTGATTGCAGGTGTCTGTGTTTTGGGGATCTCTAATCCTAGTGCATGGTCAAACAAAACCTCAGCCTGGGTTAATATTGTCAGAAGTGTATTCCTGCTAGAGGGGGTATGTGTTAAGGTCACTTTAAATAAGAGACTTACTTGGAGGTCTCCTGCATCTGGAAGTTTCAGATACAACTTCAATTTAAATTGACTTTAGGGTAGGGTAAAGCGTTTCCTAATTTTCTTTCTGCTGGTGTTAAATCAAGAAGGTGGGCAGAGATGGCATTTGGAATGCCTGCATTCTGTGAAGATTTTAAGAGCTAAACTCCCAGCCACACCCCCTTGCTCACTGCTGCTAACATTCCTGCAAGAAACCGTCCAGCTTGCTCACTTCCTTATAGAGCCTCATACAGCTGCCACTTCCATAGACCACTTCTACACCAGCTTTAGACGTTGAATCATTCAAACAGATTTTCTTCTAATTCAGTGCTGCTACTTACTTCTGTAGTGTCCTGGGAGGAAAGACACAGTTGAGGCCGACTGAGCTGGGTTCTGATTTGTCCTATTGTTTTCTCATTTGAGACCATAAGCAAGTTACTTTAACTCCAAGTTTGCAAACTGGAGGCTTGCTGCTGAATTTGCTTTGCAGATTTGTTTGGCTTGGCCAACACAGGGTTTATAAAAATTTAATTAGTTACCAACATCTAAAAATCAGAGGATTATGGCATGAATCCAGGTTGCTGGCTTCTCTGGGAAAAAGAAAAAAATCAGAAGATGTGGCAAAACGGGGCCTAAATTCCTACCAAGCAATAATTGGCTTGAACAGATCATAATATGGGGCAGTATCTTGTATCTTAATCATTTACATGATTTCTTCTGGTATTTAAGTTTCCAACCTCCACTTTGCTTAAGCCTCACTTTCTTCTTCTTCTTCCTTTTTTTTTTTTTTTTTTTTTTTTTGGTATACTTTAATTTCTGGGGTACATGTTCAGAACGTGCAGTTTTGTTACGTAGATATGCACGTGCCATGGTGGTTTGCTGCACCCATCAACCTGTCCTCTACATTAGGTATTTCTCCTAATGCTATTCCTCCCCTATCCCCCACCCCCAAACAGGCCTCTGTGTGTGATGTTGCCTCCCTGTGTCCATGTGTTCTCATTGTTCAACTCCCACTTAAGCCTCATTTTCTTAATCTGCAAGACAGGGCTGCTATCCTCAAGTCACAGGTTCTTGTGCAAAGATAACATCTGTAAAGCACCTAGTAGTGTTCCACACACAGTAAGCCCTTGAGAAATGCTGGGTCCTGTAGATTGTGTGTAATATACAGAATGTCACCTCAAAATCAGGAAACACTGGATACACTTATTAAGTAGTATATTAGTTTACATTTTCAAATAGTCTGTTCAATTTGTTTTTCTTCAACCTCCAGACCAGATCTTTTCAGGTGATATACCTCTAAAAGCAGTGGATCCATTGTTAATCTAAAGAAAATAAGATGCAACAAATACACTATTTTCCTGTTTCCAGACTTTTGGGACACTTTATGATGTATTTATTTGTATTGTTTCAGATTAATTTTAGAACATGGCGTATTTTACATGAAAATATATCAAGCATATTATTTGAAAATGTAATTAACATGAAGTTCATCCTAAGTCTCCTGACTTTGCAGACACCCTTCACGTAGAGTATGAGCAGATTTTTGGGGGCGGGTGGTAAAGGCAGTGTTACCCTTTGGAGAAGGAAACAACTACATTCTAAGTCCAGTTTGGTAGTCATTAGGATGGGCTGATGTTGAACCATGCTGGGTTAATATCCAGATGATAGAAACCTGAGGCCTTGTTTCTATGCCAGGTGCCATCTTACTCTTTTTTGGAGGGCCTTAAGTCAGCTCTCGCCAAGTGGTGACAATGGGTTGAGTTTGATAGCACTGGTTATAGGATTGTGAAAATCAGAAAACCCCAAATTCCAACCATCACACCCCAGTTCTATGAAAAACGATTTTTAAAGTTTAATATATATATATATATATATATATATATATATATATATAAAACCTTAAAATACACAAGCCCTGAGTGGTGGCTTCTGCTTCTCCTTAGCCTCTCTGAACACATCTTTGGGATGCTTGGCATACCTGGTGGGAGGGAACTGGACAGCCTCCGTGGTAGAAGTTGTCCTCCAATATGGGAAATAGATTTTTCTGGCCCCTCTAGGAATGTCCATCACTGGCCAACTATAACTTAGGTGGGAATTTTGCTTAAAGGCATGAGGTTGTCCTGAGCCTCTTGCCCTTTTCTCGCTTAATTACCGCAAAAGGCTTTGGAATCAACTGTTCAGTTAAGGAGAGTCTGATATCATCAGAGGTATGTGGAAAAACTCACCTTCATTGCCTTGGAGGTAGGGCTTTAGGGACAAAACAAGCCCTTGCCCTAGACTAAGGGGCCTTAGCTCACTGGGCTGCCCAATTAAGTAGGCCCTGCCCAGCCCTTACCACCTTCTCTTCTCTTCATGAGTAGAATGGAAGCCCTGTGCCTGGATCCTTAGGTATACATTCTCTCTACCCCATTCTTCTTTGCAGAGGGCTCCCCAGAGTGATTTGGAATGGCATTTCATAACCCGACTTGCTTCATCCAACATAGATTTACAACTAGGCCTGAGTAGGGCTTGTGCAGATAACTGTTTCTCTATCTTTTTTCCATAATTGTCCCCTCCATTACTGATACTCCTGCCTCAGCCTCCAGAGTAGCTGGGATTATGGGTGTCTGCCACTACACCAAGCTAATTTTTTGCATTTTTAGTAAACACAAGGTTTCACCATATTGGCCAGGCTAGTCTTGAACTCCTGACTTCAAGTGATCTGCTCACCTTGGCCTCCCAAAGTGCTGGGATTACAGGCATGAGCCACCGTGCCCGGCCTCCCCCATTACATTTTAATTCCACAGATATATCTGTTTATGAACTATGCCCACTTCCGAAGAGGACAAACCGGTGTAATAACTAAGAATTTTTTCACCTGCCACACAACCAATTTTTGCCCCCTGGAGATGATACTGCCCCAGCCCATTCAGTGAAAGGAGTGATATAAAGTACCCTGTTAGGGAAGAATAACAGTCTATGCAAAAGGCTGCTTGCACATAGCTTCTAACTACAGAGGATGAGTTTCTAAGGCTGCAAGAGTTTCCTGTAGAGTTTGCTTCTGGGTTTTAGGCCAGAGGCTAAAACTCCTTTGAATCAAGTGAAATATGCGCAGACAGTTCTCCAGCCAGAGCTCGCTGCAGAAATCTGACCCTGGGGATGGAGTCTGTTAGGGCCCTAGAGCTCTTATTACTAGTCCCAAGGTAGGAGCCCGCAGTTGCCGTTCTTCCCACATTTCCCGCTTGTCCTGTGTCATCTTCCATCTATCTGCTCTAGCAAAGACAAAGAGGGGGGTGGGGGGCCTCTTGAGAAGCTTCTGCTGGCAGGATTACTGTTTCACAATAGAAAACACAAATGGAGTCAAATTACAGAGTACGCACACTGTTTCTCTTGATTTTCCTCTCACATCTTCTGTGGGTGGTGAGAAGAGAGAGGGGAGGGGTATAAGTGGGTTCCTGGGTAAGAGAGGGAGGTACCAGAGTAAATACAGTGCCACTTGGATGGTGACACCCCATTACCTTCAGACACAAAAGATGTAAGCTGAGGGAAATGAATTATTGGATTCAGGGAAATGAATTCTTGGATTCTGAACATGAGGGTTAGATTTACATTCCTGTCTCAATTGTTGACGTTTATCCCAAGGACTAGTCATTCTGCAACATCTGTGGGAAATTCCCAGATTGAACTTCCCCTGGAGAAACATCATATGACATATTGGGAAAATGGCTGACAATGGTTTTCCTTACTAAGTTCATTGAGAAGAAAAGTGGGCGGATGATTTCCCGTCTTTACTCTTTCAGAAGCCCCTAAAACAATCTGACATGCTCTAGGTGGAGCCTGCTTTCCATCGCATCAGTTTGATTTCTGAATGCCTTATGATCATTAGCATTCTTGATTAAAAAAAAAAAAAGCTTTGTCGCATTTGTTAGTCTTGACTTCCAAATCTTCTGTGTTCTTTTTTTTTTCTCTCTCTCTCTCTCCGTTTCCCCTTGGCTGTTCTCAGGCTTGGAGAAAAAGCTTGTAGCATGCCATTCCTTCCTCCACTGCTAGAATCCTCCCCCACATCCGACCCTCCCACCTTTTCCTAATGTTTCTCCAGCAAGCCCAGCGCCCACTGAAGAGTGTAAATTAGTGCCTAGTAATTGGTACAAAGGCACTTTCTGTTTCTATGCAACACATGCAAAAAGGAGGGGCAAAAGAAAGAAGAAGAAAAAAACCCCACAGATGGTTACAAAGGGAAAGAAGTGAGATCCTCTTTCGGTGGTCTTTGAGCAATCCTGGCTCTCTCTCTCCGCCCCACTTTTTGTTGGAAGTTAGTCGCAGGCCTGGGCCTAACTCAGAGCACTTGGTGGCAGCAGTTGTTAGTATTAAAAGAATAGCACTTGGAGGTTGGAAGTGACCTTGAGAGGTCATCACATCCATCATTTTGTCTTTAAGAAAGCACAGCCCCACCCTCTCTGAGAGAGATGGGGATTGTTCTCTTGAAACGTTCTGGGGGACTTGGAGGGCTTTCAAGCACACCACCAGGGTCCCAAAGCCACCCCTCTGCCTTGACTAGCATGTGAGTGGTCATGTTGTGTGTAATCTCCCAGAGCCTCAGCAGTACATGAGGGTACTAGGTGGTTGGAAGCATTAGCTTCAAGCTTGGTTCTGCATGTGCCTGGGAATTTTACCTTTATTTTGAATTATTTGCAGTTTTTCATTTGAATCCTTGCCGCCCCCCCCCCGCCCCCCCCCCCACCCCCTAGCTGCTTCCCTGTGCTCTCCTGGGGCTTCCGTCTATAGTTAACATTTTTGTTTTTCACCTTGGTGTAAAGGGGTGCTTCATGGAATCAACCAAGTGAAAGGGCAGAGGTGGAGTTAGCTGGGGTGGCCTGTGCCAGTTTTATGGGGGCAGCAGTCTCTGAAACAGCCCAAGGCAGTGCTGCTGAGAGGTTTCCTACCACTGCTTACCTGGAATCCTCCTGAAACTTTAATACCTTTTTGATGCATTAAGATCAAAAGTAAACATTTGTTTTATCCCAGCCTCAAGCAGTCCCCTGAGCAGATAATAGGACTAGCATTATTATTCATAAGAATGTGATCCCCACTGAGGGTGTGAGATGCATCCATTTTTTTTTTTTTTTTTTTTTAACACATAGGACCTTGCAAGGCATTCGTTGCCATGTGTGTCCAAAGACTTTTTGATGGTGTGCCCGAAGGCTTCTCTGTTAATCTCAGTTTACAGTGTGGCATCATTGACTTTAGAATCCTGAGATGAGAATTGAAGAATCTGGATCTGAAATCTAAAGGTTCTGGAACTGAGAGAACCAGTTTGCTCACGATCTAAGCCCAGAGCTGCTGCTGCTGGGGCTTTGAATTTCTTTATTTTTTAATGAAACTGAGAATGATAATTTGAACAGGAGAAAGGAATCTAGAAGAATCTGAACAGGAAGAAAGGCCCATCCTTAACTGGCCAGATTGAGTCTTTTTAAAAAGTGAGGACATTTATTTAAATAGATTCAAATAAGAGACGGAAGCTTAAGCCATACAAAATTAATGATAAGGATTTGAAATGCAGTCAGTGGTATTATGTATTCAATGAAGTTTGAACATTTTTCCAAGCTGAGTCTCCATCCTTGTGGAAGGGAGTATCTCCCAAAGTGCCTGACTTGAACCAAAGTGGGAACCAGTGGAATAGGCAATGGATGAAAACACAAAAGTCTCTCTTGAGAGTTTTGGACATTTTAGAGCTGGGAACAAAGTTACAGATCATCTTGGCCCAAAGAAATAGAAGGAGAAGAAAAGGTTTCACCATCTCTCTCTTCCAGAGAGCTATCTTTGATAAGACAGGGAGTTAGAAAGAAAGAGTAAGGCCTGACCCATTTAATGTTGAACAGTCAAGACTGAGGAACTGGAATGTGAGAGGCCTTTACCTTCAGTACAGAGACAGGAGACAGAGTCGTCAGAGCACAGGCTTTCGGGTCCCTCACATATGGGTTTTGAATCCTGCCTCCACCACTTTATTTATGACAACTCAGGCTATACTTACCTTCTCTGAGCCTCAGGTTTCTCATCTGTAAAATGGAGCTCAGTAATTACATTTTTATGAAGTTGTTATGAGGCTTAATTCAGACAAGATGTTTAAATCATTTAACACACCATTATAATTAAAAATTGAGAATTTATATGTGTGCCCCGGAAGCCCTTGAGATTCCTAGAATTTTTGTTCAGAATTCCAGATTAATCCAGCACTGCCTCACTCAAATTATTTATTATTATTATTTGAGACTGAGTCTCACTCTGTTGCCAAGACTGGAGTGCAGTGGCACGAAGGATCTTGACTCACTGTAACCTCTGCTCTCTTCCCCCAATTCCCCCCTGCCCCCCACTCAAGCAATCCTCCCACCTCAGCCTCCCAAGTAACTGGGACCGCAGATGCACACCACCATGCCCGGCCTATTTTTGTATTTTTTGTAGAGACTGGGTTTTACCATGTTGCCCAGGCTGGTCTCATTCTCCTAAGCTCAAACCATTTGCCCGGCTCAGCCTCCCAAAATGTTAGGATTCCAGGCGTGAGCCACTGCACCGGGCCATCTCATTCACTTAAATTATTTATTGAGTGACTTACATGCAAAAAGCTGTGTAGAATGCTGGTAGCAGGCGCTTTGGATTTTGTGAATAATAGTGATAATATAATATCTAACGCTCATTATATGTCAGGTTCCAACCTAAATGGTTTACATGCATTGTCACATTTAAACTCACAGCAATCCTGTGATATAGAAAGGTGACTTCTGTTCTTCTCATTTATAAGAGGAATCAGACTGAGAGTTAGTTAACCTAGTTCAAGGTTATACTGGAATTTTCCTAGTCTGTGTCTAGGTGGGTGGAGTTGGGCATGAATGCTTGCTGATCTGGACCCCCTGGGTTTCTGCCAGTGGGAAGAGACCCTGTGTTTTATGTGGTTCTCTTGGATTTGGTCCCAGAGCCACCAGTCTTCAGCTGTCTACTCTTTTGTTGTTCCAATTCTGGCTCGTGGTTGGTTTTCATGAACCTCAGTTAGGAGTGTCAGCAGAAATCTTGGACTCTGACCACACCTACTCTGTATTTTCCATAGTTATCCAGAAGCTGCTTCCTTCCCATTGAAAAATAACCTGGTTGTGGGCCCAAAGCTATGTTAGTCAGGACAACAGAATCTAAACAGAGACTGGCTTAATTAAAAAAATGAAACTTTATTGGTTCAGGTTATAAACGCATCTAGGGGTAGCTCTCGTTTCGGTGTCTGTGGGTACAGGCCCTCAGCGTCTGCCTCTTTGTAGCTCAGCTTTGCTGCCTTTTGCTTTGGCCTCATTCATGGCAACAGTCCGGGGGTTGGTGGGGGGAGGAGCTGTCTCCAAATAGTGATGAGATGGCTGCCCGCAGTTCCAGACTCATATCCTGTCACTTAAGCAAGCCCCAAGGAAAGACAATTTTCCATTCCCAGTGATTTCAGCAAAAGTTCTGGGCTTCAAGCTCTATGACTAGCTCAGATTGAGTGCCCCATCCCTGAAATGAATCACTATGGCCTGACTGGGTTACATCCAACCTCCGCGTCTGGAGGTGTGGGGTCACCCTCCCTAGAATTACATGTAGTCTACTCTGTGAATGGGGAAGGAGTTGTTGCCAAAAGGAAATTTAGTGTGTTATTTCTTCTCCAAAAAGGAATAAATGCCAGACAGTCAAAACCAACAGCTATTCACTCTATCGTCCCATTTATTTATTTATTTTTAGTTATATTTTTATTTTTATTTTTTTGAGGCAGAGTCTTGCCCTATTGCCCATCCTGGAGTGCAGTGGCATGATCTCAGCTCACTGCAACCTCCACCTCCCAGGTTTAAGCCATTCTCGTGCCTCACCTTCCCGAATAGCTGGGACTACAGCCACACACCACCATGCCTGGCTAATTTTTGTATTTTCAGTTGAGATGGGGTTTCACCATATTGACCAGGTTGGATCTCATGACCTTAGGTGATCCACACACCTCGGCCTCCCGAAGTGCTGGGATTACAGGCATGAGCCACCATTCTTAGCTATTGTCCCATTTAGAACTACCAACAGGATTTTCCAAAGAACAGAGTTTGACAAAATGAGAGGCAAACAGTACAATCATATTTTTTTTCCTCTATATTTTTCTTTCTTTTGATGGGAAAGAGCTCTGAACTGCCTCTGGAGTTCAACTCAAAAGATAGGCCATAAGTGAATGTACAGAAGGGTCTTTGCAGAAGATAGATGATTTTGACACATATTACGTACTCTCAGGCAAACACCCTCAAGCCCTCCTGAGTGGATATTCTAGAAGCCGATACCAAAAGACTCACATGGAACAAGTATAACAGCAGCAGCAGGGTGAACTTCAAAGCCATTGACTTGGTTTTAATTCCAGTCTGTCTATTTTAATGCCCAGAGAAACAAATCAAGTTTACAGAAACATTTATTACCCTATGTGCTAATAGATAAAAGCCAACTCTAGCAAAGACGAGCTGTTTATGTGGCAGTTCCCACTGAGATTCAGAAGTGTGTTCAGCGTGCACAGTGCCCAAGAAAAACACTATAATAAATCATAAGAGGCAAAAAGGAGAGCTTAAAAACAGCTTAACAAAAACACATCAAAGTGACTGAAATCTCTGTGCTACCATCATTCCACAGTAGTTTTGTACCATGACCATTTAATGAAAATAAGCAAAATGACAACCAAACAGCTGGCTTTCTCTCGTATTGCAATCCATACTCATGGCCAGCCCCAAAATGCTTGTTCAGTGAGCATTATCTCACTAAAACAGGGGTTCCCAGTGTGAAAAACATGGGCCATTTTCTCTAATCTGAGGCATTTCTTTTTTTTTTTTTTCTAGTTTTTTTATTTATTTTTATTTATTTATTTATTTATTTTTGAGACAGATTGGAGTGCGGTGGCGCAATCTCAGCTCACTGTAACCTCCGCCTCCCAGGTTCACATGATTCTCTTGCCTCAACCTCCCAAGAAGCTGGGCTTACAGGTGCCCGCCACCACACCCAGCTAATTTTTGTATTTTTAGTAGAGATGGGGTTTTACCATGTTGGCCAGGCTGGTCTTGAACTTCTGACCTCAAGCGATCCACCTACCTCGGCCTTCCAAAGTGCTGGTATTACAGGCGTGAGCCACTGCATCCAGCTAATTTTTGTATTTTTAGTAGAAACGGGGTCTCACCATGTTGGCCAGTCTGGCTTTCTTGAGACAGGGCCTTGCTCTGTTGCCCAGGCTGGAGTACAGTGGCACGATCATAGCTCATTGCATCCTCAAGCTCCTTGGCTCAAGCAATCTCTCACCTGGGTCTCCTAAATAGCTGGGACCACAGGCACACACCACTATGCCCAGCTAATTTAAAAAAAAATTTTTTTTTCTTGTAGAGATAGGATCTCTCTATATTGCTCAGGGTGGTCTCGAACTCCTGGCCTCAAGTGATCCTCCTGCCCCAGTCTCCAAAACTGTTGGGAATACAGGCATGAGTCGCCACACACAGCCTAACCTGAGGCATTTCTTCTCAAAGCCCTGCTTGCTCCTAAATTTCAAAACACTCTGTAGGAATGCATGCCCAAAGAGGGGACTATATTCCTTTTCTGAGATCTCAGGGGGAGGGTTGAGCAGGGGCTGCTTTGTGAAGGTTGTACAGCTCTGACTTGCTGTTCTTTGCTGACAAGCACCAAGCCATGTGATTAGTGGCTTACTCTATTCCAGGAGTAGAAAGGTTAAATGTTTGGAAAGATGCTGGTGGCCTCTGTGGCATATACGAGTAGGATTTATGGTCATTGCAGCCATATTGTGGTATGAACAGTGTGCAGAGGTTGAGCCCAGAGGGAAAAAGCTGGATGGAAACACTTGTTGGATGGCGTCACTTTTCACCATGAGTCCTTATGAATGCCACAGCCTAGCAGGTAGCGTAGGTGTTGACTAACAAGCATCGGTCTCTCCATTTCTGCTGCTGGGGGACAATCTTTTTCTTGGCAATTCAGGGTCTCAGTTATTTCTGTATTAAATTGTATTCTCTTTTGGCTAAATGTTTGCAAAATCAGGGTTTTCTCTGTTATTTGGGGTCCCTTGCCTTTTGTTTCCCTGGGAGCGGCCTGCTGTTTGGTGGGCATGGGGCTCATCTCTTGTTTCAGCCTCATGGGAGAGCCATCCATGTTGCATGCTATCTTTGACCTTATCGTGATGTCCACTGGGATGACTGTCATGCATCTACCTGTGTCCCCATCCTCACAGGCTGATATCAGAGGCCGTAGGTGTTAGATCTTTGCACCGTGACCCAGTCCCTTTGTGGATTCCTCCAACAGCACCGTTTTGGGCTCAGGAACAGAGTTCTTTTTCCTACCCTGCACTTATAAGAGTACATGCACTTGGACCCCTCTCAGCTGCAGCTCCCCAACTCCTCAGGTGTCATGGCATGTGCAGGGCTTCCGAGAGGGCCTTGTTTAAGGCACTTCCTGTAGGCATGCCTCGAAGGGTGTCTCTACAAGGACAATGAAGACCTGGAGACCTCTGTGTCTCTAATACGGTCCTACCAGCTCTTCCTCTTTTCCTGCTCCTCATGTCTTGGTGGGAAGCTCTGGCAAATCGAGAGTTTTTTAAGCTCAAGGACTTGGGTTTTTCTAAGTGCTACTTTGAAAATTAAAGCTCAGTGGCAACTTATTTATCCTAAACTGTGTCTGACCTCCCCGAGGCAATGCTTATGGAAGGCAGGGCCTGGAAGGCAGAGAATTCGAACAAAGGCACTGTGAAAAGTCAGTCTCTGTGCTTTTGGTTTGAGTCTGGGCTCTTCTTTCACATCTAATCTCATTTTGTGCTTAAAACTGAAGGAGTAATTTGAAAACTGGTTTTAATCTGGTCACACACTATTGTGCAGGGCATCCTTGGGCAAGTCATCTGCCCTCTGAGTTGGCTTCATCTAAACATGACAGGTTTGAATTCATGGTGATAAAAATCAGCAAAAATGCGAAGATTCAAAGAATCTGTTCTTAGGATAGCTTTGCCACTAGGCATTTATATCTTGTTCAGTATTCAGTGCCTAGGTAGATTTTATTGATTGATTGATTGATTGAGACGGAGTTTTGCTCTTGTTACCCAGGCTGGTGTGCAATGGCGCGATCTCAGCTCACTGCAACCTTCGCCTCCTGGGTTCAAGCAATTCTCCTGCCTCAGCCTCCCAAGTAGCTGGGACTACAGGCATGCGCCACCATGCCCAGCTAATTTTTGTATTTTTTAAGTAGAGATGGGGTTTCACCATGTTGACCAGGATGGTCTCGATCTCCTGACCTCGTGATCCACCCACCTCGGCCTCCCAAAGTGCCGGGATTATAGGCGTGAACCACCACGCCCGGCCCGGTAGATATTTATTATCTATCTTTCCCACAAATAGCTGGACAGAGGCAGCATAGTCTGGGATGGCAGCAATTACCTAGTCTGAGCCAGGGCCTGGTCTTTGAAGGGCTGTGTGGTTAGGGGGAGGTTGCATCATCTCTCTGGGCCTTTGGAGGATCACTACAATCTCATCCACCTCTAAATTCTGCAACTGACTTATATGGTCTTTTATCACACTACACCAAGAGGCAGGTCTTCATTGTGTTAAAAATGTATGTTTAGGGTCCACATTTTGCCTTTGCACTATTTTCAGATTTCAGGTAGGGCCATATAACCGAGACTTCAAGACAGCTCTTGGCCAGGTGCAGTGGCTCATGCCTGTAATCTCAGCATTTTGGGAGGCCAAGGCAGGAGGATCACTTGAGCCAGGAGTTTGAGACCAGCCTGGACTACATAGTAAGACCCCTGTCTATACAAAAAATAAACAATATTAGCTGGGTGTGGTGGCACACACCAGTAGTCCAGCTACTTGGGAGGCTGAGGTGGGAGGATCACTTGAGCCTGGGAGGTTGAGGCTACAGTGAGCTGAGATCATGTCACTGGGTGACAGAGTAAGACCTTGCCTCAAAGAAAAAAAAATTTATAGCTTTTGCTGAGTCAAGAACCTAAAAAGTCAAGAATCTGTTTTCAGCTAGGCATGGTGGGCTCACACCTGTAATCTCAGCACTTTGGGAGGCCAAGGCAGACGGATCACCTGATGTCAGGAGTTCCAAGCTAACCTGGCCAACATGGTGAAATGCTGTCTCTACTAAAAATACAAAAATTAGCTGGGCATGGTGGCAGGCGCCTGTTATCCCAGCTACTCGGGAGGCTAAGGCACGAGAATTGCTTGAACCCAGGAGGCGGAGGTTGCAGTGAGCTGAGATCCTGCCATTGCACTCCAGTCTGGGTGACAGCGCAAAATTCTGTCTCAAAAAAAAAAAAAATTGCTGTCTTTTGTTTGAGGTCTGCCAGGGCCATGTGTGCTATCTCACAGATAGCTGAGGTTGGGAACATGCACGTGATGTTTGGATAGGCTTGCTTCTTAGACTCCGGCATGCTTAAATGAGGAAGTGCTACGTGCAGATGTCACAGACACACACCCACTTCCCATATTTCAGAACCTAAAGCATAGGACAAGTTGCTTTCTACAGATAAGCACAGAGATCCGGAAGTAAAATCTCACACCTGTGCTCTACGCTGTCTCTGTTGTATCAACAAATAAAATCCAAACAGAAGCCAAATCACAAGAAGGATTCAGTGAGAGGTCAGAAGCAAATGGTAATAATATGATGGGATGGCATTCAGGCAGGATTATTCTTTCAAAGCCTATCAAATATTTTTATTCATGCAAAGCAATATTTCTGATAAACAGGAGACTTTTGAATGAATGATTTTTGAGTTCAATGTTTATTGAAGTGATGTATGCAGGAAAGTGTGGACTTCTCTGTACCCAGGAATGACCTGTACACTTCTTTAGTAGTATTGGTTCTGCATGTGAGGGTAATGGAGAATGGTGAAAAAAGCAAGTGTTCATGTTTTGTACCTGCATGTCGACGTTGCTTTTTGGTGGGGAAGAAGCCAGATGGTGATGGACAATGGGGTGCTTGAGGCCTCGGCAAGGCAGGCCTGTGTGGATGCGTACCCCACCAGCCTGGTCCATGAGTAATGCTTTCTTGGACTCAAATCTTTGCATCTCTTCACGATCTGACTCCTCTCACTGGCTTTCTGACAAGGACACTCCTTTGTTGGGCAACCCCTACTGTTACTGTTTGTGTATTTCCATCTTTGAAGAAAGGTTCCTGTCCATTCTTTTAAGGGGGCCATGTCCCTTTCACATACGGAAAAAGTAGGAAAGGTAGAAATAGAGAAGGAGTGAGAAAACAGATGTAGTATGTTCAGGAATTTTCTGTCTTTCCCCTTTTTGAGTCAGAGTCTCACCGTGTCACCCAGGCTGTTGTGCAATGGTGCGATCTCAGCTCACTGCAACCTCCACCTCCCGGGTTCAATCAGTTCTCCTGCCTCAGCCTCTCAAGTAGCTGGGATTATAGGCATGTGCCACCATGTTTTCCCCAGCTAATTTTTGTATTTTTATTTTCTTAATTTTTGTAGTTTTAGTAAAGACAAGGTTTTGCCATGTTGGCCAGGATGGTCTTGACCCCCTGATCTCAAGTGATCTACCCACCTTGGCCTCCCAAAGTGCTGGATTACAAGTGTGAGCCATCACACCAGGCCAGGAAGTTTCTGACTTTCTGACAATTAGTTTGAGAAGAAGACAAAAAGACTCTTCTCTCTTTGGTCATGGATCAATTACTGGAGTGTCCAAGTAATTTCTCAGCAGCAAGTAAATCAGCCCCTGCCCTCCACTTCTGTGCCCATGGAATATATTCCTTTTAAAATTTTTAAGAGATGAGGTCTCACCATATTGCCCATGCTGGTCTTGAACTCTGGGCCTCAAGCAGCCCTCCCTCTTCAGCCTTCCAAAGTGCTGGGATTACAGGAATAAACCACCATGCCTGGCCTGGAATATATTCTTGATCAAGCCATTTGTAGAATGGTTTGAACTCAGATGTATCACTGTTTTCAGTGAGACTTTAAAAAAATATTAAAATAACTTTTTCTGACTTTTTCTCATAAGTGAAATTTATACTCACTTAAAAAAATCAGAAAACATAGGGAAAAGTTACAAAAGGAAGTATAACTTATTTTTTTCTAATTTTTTTTAATTTTTAAATTTATAATCACTTTCCATTTAAGAAGTTATTCTTTATCTCCTCACTGGTAGATAGTAATTGTTCAAATTGTGTATATGTTCTTTTTACTTTTTACAAATGTTTTTATTTTAAATTGTAGTAGAGATGGGGGGGGGTCTTACTGTTTTGCCCAGGGTGGTCTTGAACTCCTGACCTTAACCTCCCAAAGTGTTAGGATTACAGGTGTGAACCACCTCACCCAGCCCATATTTCGTATATATTCTTCTAGGATTTTTCCTCTACATATATATTCACACACTTATATAGCTTATCATACATCGTTCTTCTCATTTAGCAGTGTATGGCTATCTTTCCATTTCATTATGTAGCAGTCTGGTACCTTCTTCATAGGTACATATTAGTCCCTTGTAAGGATGTACTGTACTGTATGTATTAAACCAGTTCTTTATTGTTGAGCATTTAAGTTGTTACCAACTTTTAGCTCTCATAAGCAGTCCCTTTTCATGTCCATATCTAATTATTATCAAATTAATTACCAGAAATAATCTGTAAGAGAATATTGCCAGATGGCCCTTGGATTAATTGTAAATCCCGCCAGTGTGGTAGAAGGCCTGTTTCCTCATGCCTCTACCAATGGTATGTATGAACAGACTTTTTAACGTTTTCACTGGCCTCACAGATATCTTGCTGGTTTCTTAATTGGCATGTTTTGATTACATGTGCAATCGAATACATGTTCATGTTTATTTCTTGGTGATTAGGTTTTTTTGGTGTTTTTTGTTTGTTTGTTTGTTTGTTTGTTTGTTTGTTTTTTGAGGCAGGTTCTGGCTCTGTCACCCAGACTGGAGTGCAGTGACATGATCTCAGCTCACTACAGCCTCTGCTTCACTGGCTCAAGTGATCCTCCCACCTCAGCCTCCTGAGTAGCTGGGACTGTAAGTGTGCACCACAGAGGCTGGAAAATATTTGCATTTTTAGTAGAGATGAGGTTTTGCCATGTTGCCTAGGCTGGTCTCAAACTCCAGGGCTCAAGCAATCTACCTGCCTTGACCTCCCAAAGTGCTGAGACTACAGGCATGAGCCACCTTGCCCAGCCACTATTTCTTATTGTATAAATTGTTTATTTGCATCCTTGCCCACTTTTATTAAGTTAGGCTATTCTTTTTGATTTGCAAGTCCTTTTTGTGTTACAGATTTTAACCTTTTGTCATGTGCTATAATTTCCTTTTTATTCATTGTTTTGATTCTTAAATATTTCTACCTATGTAATATTTTTAACATGCAGAAGTTTAATATTTTTATGTATTCAAAACTATCCTTCAAGTAGGATTTTGCTTTCGGCTTCATGTTTAGAAAGTCTCTCTTCATTCCAGGATTCTAAAAATATTCACCTATATTTTATCATTATGGTTTTATTTTTTACATTTACATTTACAGCCCATTTGGAAATCATTTGAGTGAAAAGTATGAGGTAAGAATTAAGATTTAATTTTTTTTCTTTTACCTGATGTCTAAGCCACTTACTGAATTAAACGTTTTTTGTTTCGCGATTTGAAATACCCCATATACCATGTACAGAATCCCTATAGATTCTTAGGTTTATTTTCAGACCCTACTCTGTTCTATTGATTTGTCTTTTCCTGTGCTGCTATCTCACTATCTTAATTATTACAGCTTTAATAATACATTTTAATAACCAGTATTGCAAGTGCTCACTTATTATTTATTCTTCTGCAGCATTTTCTTGGCAAGTTGGGCATGTTTATTCCTCCAAATGAACTTCAGAAATAATTTTGTCAAGTTCTGGAAAAAGAAATTCTTATGGTGTATGTTAATTTCATAGATGAATTTGTACAGAATTGCCATATTCACACCATTCAGTCTTACCATCCAAGAGCCTGGCAAGCATTTCATTTGTTCATTTTCTTTTACGTCAAGGCTTCATGGATTTCTTCACTAAGGTCCTGAACTTGTATTGTTAGGCTTATTCTGACTGGTTATGGCTAGCATAGAAGAAAACCAGTGCTCTTTCACATAGTTAGACCTGTGAATGCACTTTTAATTTAGATTAGATTTTTCAGTTATCTTGAATTTTTTCAAATAGAAAGTTGTGTCAACTGCAAATAATTCTTATTTTATAAACCCCCTCCTTCTCACCATTTACTTCTTATTTTATCTAATTGCACTCACTAGTATTTCCTGGAAAATTTTAAATTATATCAGTGGGAGTGGGTGTCCATTCATGCTTTGGGCTAGACTTTAGTAGTTAACACTACCTTTATTCTACTGTTGACCTTGCTGAGGAAAGGTTTCAGAGCCGATCTTTTATCCTGCTAAGGAATTATTCTGTTTTCCTGAAAGCTTTTATTAGGGATGGTTGTTCAATTTTATCATATACTATTTTGTATACAATAAAAGTGTATATAAAATTATGTGTGTGTGTGAGAGAGCTGTTAAATGGGAGGATAATATCAATATGATTTTCTAATATCAAATTGTCCTTTTTAAAATTACGTTTCTTTTGTAGAGTAGTTGCGGTCTAACTGTGTTGCCTGGGTTGGTCTTGACCTCCTGGGCTCAAGAAATCCTCCCATCTCAGCCTTCCAAAGTGCTGAGATTATAGGTATGAGCCACCACAGCCAGCCCAAATTATTCTTTTATCTCTGGAGTCCTAGTGCTGTTTTTGCAATCAGAAACCTCTCTTTTTTTTGAGACCCCAGGCTGGAGTGTAGTGGCACAATCATAGCTTACTGCAGCCTCAACATTTGGGCTCAAGCAATCTTCCTGCCTCAGCCTCCCAATTAGCTGGGACCACAGGCATGCACCACTATCCCTGGCTAATTTCTTGTATTTTTGGTAGAGATGGGGCTTCACCATATTGCTCAGGCTGGTCTAGAACTTCTGTGCTCAAGTGATCCACCATGAGCAGCTGACCATTATTTTTCTTCCAGAAGAAGTCTTGATTTTGCACATCTGCAAGCAACTTTGATTCTTAATTGGCAATTTTAGAGTTCTATTCTGAAAGGGAGGCCTAAATCCCTTAGATTTGTTTTTTACCAGGTTGGTTTACTTTTGCTAGAAGTAATGGAAGCTTTTGTTTTTGTATTTTTGACCTTCCTGCCTTGATTAAAGTTAGGCCATTTTAGGCCCATCCCTGGACTTGGGTCGGGAAGGGAAGATGAGTAAAACCAGGTAGGAAAGAGACGGCATTCAGATGGTAGGCCTCCCTGACCTCAGGTAGGACTTCAGTGGCAGCCTGGACAGCTCAGGGAGCCTGGGGAGGCTGCTCCAGTGAGCAGGCCCAGCATTTTCCAAGTGCCCAGCCTCTGTCTTCTCTGTGGAGAACTCACCTCCATTCATTTCAGGACTGCTCACAAAGAATAGGCTTCATTTGGCATCATCAACTAATCAGCAGTTGAGGAGGCTCCCTCTCAAAAGCAGGAGCGTCCTTTTGTTCTAAATAGGCAAGCACATAGCCAGGGGGCCCCCGTCTGCTGCTCTTGCACCCTCCGTAGGCCAGGAGAATTCTGGACACCTGATCTGTCTCTGCAAAGAAAGTCTTTTACACATTTTGCTCAGTGTTTGGTGGCTTTTTTGATCACATTTATTTTATACTCTGAACTGAGTCAGTCAGCGAGAGGTGCTTAGCTCGTTACTGAAAGGGGCGGGAAGTGGTATATAAATAATGAGAACGCAGAGAAACTTGTGCTGTTAACAGCTCTGCTCCAGTAAAGCAGGGTTTATTGTGTCACTGCCTCTGGGTGTGTTTTCCTGTGAAGGCTAGAAATAAAGCAGTGGTACAAGTCTGTTGGGTTTTTTTTTCCCTTTCCCTTGGAGGATGGTAACTCTCTCATTAATACTAAAGACAGGTTTAAAGATTCTCTAATTGATAGTCGCATTGGTGTGTGATTTGTTCTGCATGAAGGTTGACCATTCTCCTTTATACCTTAGCACTGAGCCTCAAAGAGTGGGCCTGACTTGGTTTCCCCTAGGCTGCCAGATGAAGGTCAAGTCACTGTCTCTCTAGGCCAGTCCTCTCCTCCTCTGCAAATCATCTCTTGCCCCATTCAGCCTTAATTCTGTTCTTGTCTACATGTGACTTCCCCATTCCCTGCTTTCTTAGATGCAAAACATCTATCATTTTCTGAATAATACCTTATATGACTGCCATTAACTAATATGCCAGGATGTTAGATTAAACATCATGGCATGTTAGATCCAAACTCTTCACTGTGTTAAAAAGGTGAAAGATTTTTCAAAGGGCTGCAAATTGTAGGTCCCTAAGCAGAATCCAACCTGCATACACACTGCTGGATGGCACCATAATTTATAATGTTGAACCTGAATGCCTCTAAGTAGGGAAAGCACCCTTCAGTTCACCACAGAATCCATTATGATCCATGATTGAAGGCACCTGCTCCCACCCTGCCCCAGCCTGTGTCTGGCTCCTGAAGACATCTGAATTTACAGATTCTGGTACACACCAGTTAGAAGTTCAAGTCCTCTGTTATTTATTTGAGACAGGGTCTTACTCTGTCGCTCAACTGCAGTGCAGTGGCATGATCTTGGTTCACTGTAACCTCCATCCCTCAGGTTCGAGCAATTCTCATGCCTCATCCCAAGTAGCTGGGATTACAGGTGTGCAACACCACGCCCGGCTTCAAGTCTTCTGATTGAAATCAGGAATCAGCCAACTTTTTGCAAAAGGGCCCGATAGTAAATATTTTCAGCTTTGCAGGCGATTCAGTCTCTGTGGGCAACAGCTCAACACTGCTGTTTTGAAAATACAGCTGTAGATAATACATAAACCAATGAGCAGGGCTGTTTCCAATAAAACTATATGTGGGCCGGGCGCGGTGGCTCACGCCTGTAATTCCAGCACTTTGGGAGGCTGAGGCAGGTGGATCACAAGGTCAGGAGATCGAGACCGTCTTGGCTAACATGGCAAAACCCTGTCTCTACTAAAATACAAAAAATTAGCTGGGCATGGTGGTGTGTACCTGTAGTCCCAGCTACTCAGCAGAGGTTGCAGTAAGCCGAGGTCACGCCACTGCACTCCAGCCTGGTGACTGAGCAAGACTCAGTCTCAAAAAAACCAACCAAACAAAAATATATGCAGACATGGTAATTTTAATTTCATGTAACTTTCTCCTGTCATGAACATTCTTTTAATTTTTTTCGACCACTTGGTAAAAACCAAATATAAGAATGGTATAAGCTATTCTTAGCTCATGGCAGGCCAGATTTGGCCAGTGGGCTGTGGATTGCTAGCCCCTGATTTGGATCACTGACCAAAAAGTTCTTTTGTTTTCCAAAGGATGCCAGAGAAACCAAAATGATACTGGGCCTTTTATACTAGCAACTCACTTCCAAGCAGATCTGTTTTAAATGTGTAAAAACAGTAAACTTGAATTATACAAGTTACACGAGTCTGACGAAGGCCGCTATCAGCTCCTGAGTTTCTCCAGACTCTGTGGGTGTCCCTCTCTGCTCTCTGTGAAACACTTCAGAGATAAGGATGCCAGGTCAATGACAGCACCTGGATTAGAAGCAATGAGAACCATCACAAAATGACAGCTCCAAGGGGCAGTCAAGAGAGTATCACTGTCAGCTAGATGGAAAGTGAATTCAGTAGGAACAGACCCTGATTACACTTGAAATATATGTAAGTCACAAGCATAGAAACTTAGTTCTCCTGTTCCGACGGCTTCATGCCAATTTTCCACGATCACTTCTATAAAGCCATCTTCCTAACACAGCAAGAGTATCTTATTTCTTTTCCGGTCCTAGCCCACAGCTGAATGGTCTTCTGGTCCATTTTCCCCACGGTAGACACAGATCCATCCTCTCAACTAAATGAATCCCCTCCTCTCATGACTCACTTGAAAGAAACGAGTACACGTGCCGGTGAAGAGGCTAAGCCACATTAGCAGCCCTCCAAGAAAACCACTTCTGATGAGTTTTTGTCCTAACAAGCATTGAGAAAACACTGAGCTCTTCCTTTCATTGTTTTCCTCACCACTACATCAGAAAGGAATGGAGAAAGGGCCCCAGAAAGGACCGAGCAGAGAGCCTTTTGGTTTGGCTTGGTTTGGCTTTTTGCAATTTATCATTCTATGAGTTTTGACCCCTTTATATATATATATATATATATATATATTTTTTTTTTTTGTGTATTCATTGCATGTTTTTTGGTTTGTGTTTTTTCTTTTTTTATTTTTGTTTGTTTTGTCCCCCATATATATATTTATTTTTTTTTATATTTTTTTATTTTTATTTTTATTTTTTTTTTTTTTTTTTTTTTTTTTTTTTTTTTTTTTTTTTTTTTTTTTTTTTTTTTTTTTTTTTTTTTTTTTTTTTTTTTTTTTTTTTTTTTTTTAACACCCC
>CAUYLG010045193.1:0-18316 GCA_963573385.1 Cacajao melanocephalus | reverse complement strand
TGTGGCTCCTCCGCCGGGAATCTCCTAGTCTGTGGGCAACAAAAATTCGTCTGAAAGTGCGGCGTCCACTCGCTCTCTGCGCTTTCACTGGGAGCTACAATCCTGAGTTGTTGTTAATCGGCCATCTTGGATCTCTCTCCCCTAGGATGGAAATTTTAATGGAGAAGGGGAGAGAGACAATAAACAGGTAAGCAAATAAATGCTACAGTGAATGTTGACTTAGTGAGGGATGAACTTTGGGGTATGGGGTTAGTCTGATTCATCTATGTCAGCCAGAATAATTGTATATCCCCAGTACCTGGCATGGCATAAATGCTACACTATTTAGTGGACATTAAGAATATTGAATGAATAAAGGAAGGAATGAAGAACTTACTGAATAGGTAGGTGATGACTGGATAAATACATTTTAATTTTTAGGATCCCAAATCATAATTAAACTAATCCTTCAAATATGGTGTTTCATATGGCCCATCTGGTTACATTTAGGTCTGTGAGTTGTTACCTTAACAATAAGACAATGCATTTCAAATACTTAACAAATTCCAAACATTGCGGAAGAATAATTTGAAACCCTCATGCATCTGTTATTCAGAATCAGCAAACAGAAGCCCTAGTCAAGAGCAGGTCAATCACCCCACATGCTTTAGATGTTATTAAGGAGACAGCCATTACTTTTGAGCAGCAGAAAATGTGCTCATGCTCTTGGCTCAGCAAATTCAGATGGGAGGAAAGGTGACTGTTACTGTTCTTTCTTTCTTCAACAGACTGAATTGCTATTTTTGAAAAGTTGCTTCCTTTCTAGCAAGATGCAGTTAATGACAGAGCAGCAAATTTCTCACTCATCAATCTGAACTAGCAGGTCTAAACCAGCACAGCACTTTTGAATGTGCTGCTGGTGAGAGAAAAGTGGATGTCAGACTGGTCATCTTTGAAAGGCTTTCTTGAATCACATGGATAGGTTTCTGAAGAGTGAAAAACAAGACTCCAGGTGAAAGCATTCTGTAGCTCAGGTGATGAGTTCTGAGAACTTTATTGAGCTCCCCATTAAAATGTTGGTTTTAGTCATCCAGGCTTGTGATTTGCCTCAAAGTTTCTGCTTTGAAGACACTGGATTAGACAAGCTATTATAACAGAATTTTAAAAAATCTAGATAATGAATTCTGCAGTTAAATAAAAGCATTTTCAGCATTTATTTTATTCAACATGTATGTATTGAGCTCTTATTAGAAACTTTTGTGCTAAGCCCCGAGAATGAATAGAGAGTGAACAGAGGGAATGAATATAGGGTGAACAGAAAGAAAAGGCTATTGTCTCTATGGCCCATAAAGGCCAGCTTTTTATTCTTGACTGAAAACCCAATACAGAACCAAGAAAAGGCCTTGGACTTTTGACCTCTACTTGGTCTGGCCCAGAACTGGAAGAATACTTGCTTTTGATAGACTCTTTGGAATGAAACCAAGGGGCCTATTGCCTAATGCTACCTCATTCAACTTGTCCTGCTTTCAAATTCATAAGCAAGCACTGTGAAAGCTGTGACTACACGTCCTTTTCAATGAACCTGTCTCTGCTACGGGCCCTGTGACCAGCATGACAGGGCTTCACTCCTGGTGTGCCATGCTCCTCACTGTCAGGTGGCCACAGGCCACCCTGTAACTGTGTCAGTCCCTAGGATGAGTTGGAATTGTCCATGCTGTAGGTGGCAGGAACCCAGAGGCCTCACTGTTCTTAACAGCAGATGTTGTCAGGGAAGCTCAAAGGATGGCACCAGGGTCCCTTTCTTAGCGTTGTTCCCTTTGGATGTGAGCTGTCTCACAGTGTCCCTCAGTGTCCTTCTCTTCATGATCACAAAGGATCCACAGCGTCTGATGCCTCATAATTCTCACATTCTTGTCCTGAGTGAAAGCTTTTCCTCCCTAAGGCTTCAACAAGCAGGGCCTGAAATCCCACTGCTCTGATTGACTACATGCCCTGTTTTAAGCCAATCACTGTGGCCAGGTGGGTGGGACACTAATAGGCTTAACCAATGAGAAGTCTTCCACCAGAGCTGGGTGTGGGTTAGTCTACCCAAGCTACTGACCAAGCAGAGGGAGAGGTGATTTTTTTTTAAAAGGAAATTTGGGCATCATTTGATCAGGAACAGTTATAGATGCCTCTGCCACTGTCTTTGGTGCTCTCAGCCTTCCTTTTTCTTTCTTACTTTTTGAAAAATAGACTTTGGCTTGGCACAGTGGCTCATGCCTGTAATCCCAACACTTTGGGAGGCCGAGGCTGGTGGATCACCTGAGGTCAGGAGTTCAAAACCAGCCTGGTCAACGTGGTTGAAACCCTGTCTCTACTAAAAATACAAAATTAGCTGGGCATGGTGGCACATGCTGTAATCCCAGCTACTTGGGAGGCTAAGGCAGGAGAATTGCTTGAACCCAGGAGGCGGAAGTTGCAGTGAGCAGAGATGGCGCTATTGCATTCCATCCTGGGCAGCAAGAGTGAAACTCTGTCTCAAAAAAAAAAAAAAAATTATTTTTAAGAACTGCTTTAGATTTACATAAAAGATTGGTAAGAGCACAGATAGTTTGCATATTTCCCCTATTCCCGGTCCCAATTTCCCCCATTATTAACATCTTACATTTTATGGTACTTTTGTTACAATGACTGAACCAATATTAAGACATTATTATTAAGAATAGCCTATATTTTACGCAGATTTTATTTTTGCCTAATGTCCTTTCTCTTCTCATGGCTTCATTACATCTAGTAATCCTGTCTTGGCTGTGGCAGTTCTCTTCCTTGCCTTGGTATCTCCCCGCTTCTCCTTGTGACTTAAAATTGAGGGTTAACTTTACTAAATCAATGTGCCCAGCTCATCATAGGAGTTGAGGAAATTATTTGTTGAATAATAAAAGCTGACTTTTATATTCTCAGTTCATTTAATGGTTTTAGGATTGTTCCCTCCATGGGGATTTATACCTTAAACTAGAATCTGATTGAAGCCAGAGGGGACAATGCTGTGAGCCTGAAATTACAGGTTCAGTTATGGGGTGGGGAGAGGGAATATTGTATTTAGCCTCTGGGGACTTCATGGCACATCTGAATTCATATTCTAGATGCAGACCTTTGTAAGGTTCCACATCATGCAGTAGAACTTTGACATGATAGAGGATAGGATGCAGAAGATAGCAACTATGTGGTAAGTTTGGGAGGGAAAATTACTAGCCAAAGAATCAGTGTAACAACCAATAATAATGACTATGGGTAACTTGCTTCATCCTGTCAAAGGAAAGGTAAATTTGGAAAGAGAGGCTGGGGTTCAAGTACATGAGAAAAAGTTACGTACATATATTTGCATTTTTCATAGCTTTTGAGGCTGGGGACAAGGATTGCTGTTGTGTTTGTTTGTTTGTTTAGTTTGGTTTAGCTATCTGTAATTAACAAATCAGCGTTTAGTCCCTTGCAGTTTGCTAACAGCCCCTATAACCTTTAGCACTGGAACATTCAAGACCAGTATTGTTCTAGCAAATTTTGGCTCTTTTATCATTTTAATCTGCACAAACTTTATCCTCTGTCACTAGAGAGATAGTGACAGGTGATTCCTGAAACTGATTGGAATAGGAACTGAAGCTCTAGAAACTAATTGCGTGTATTTTGCTGCCTTAGGGCCATTTTAGTGGCTAATACACTCCCACCCACCACAGCATCTTTGCCAAAGAACATTAGTGTTTAGTCTTTGTCAAAAGTAGGAATTTTTAGTCCTCTTTCAAGAAGACTCAGGTTTGGATAAGGCAGAGAGGCTGTCACTAGCTATTCCCCTTCTAAAAAGAGGCATCTGATCTTCTGTGGATCCAATCTCAGGCTCAGACAAACCATTAGCACACCTGTGAAGCAGGCAAACATGGTCTTCTAAGTCCTAATTGTTCTTTTCCTTCATTGCTGAATTCCGATCTCTCCCTCCTCAAGTCTGCACTTATGTTAGGGTTCTTCAAAACTCACTCTCAGGAAAGGGCCTAACAAATTCATTTGTATCAGATACCAATGCCTAAAAATATTCACCCTTTGTCAAGACATGAACCCTTAATCATAAAGATTCAGTCCTCAGTGGACTGTCTACGGAATGGAGGATAGATATAGTTTGAGGCAGGATGCCTTCCATCCCAGTGCTCCTGATACCTGACTGGCCCTAAGTACCAGTTCCCTGTGTGTGACCAGAGGATTAGCACCGTGCTCAGCTTCAGTGGGTGGAAATAAACTTCTCCTTTCTCAAGCAAGACTCCTCTGGGTTTCTGCCATCATTTGATCCTGGGATCTTGCCGTTCTCTCAGCATATAATCAACAAAAACAGTCATTTGTCTCACTGCCCTGTGTTTCAAATGCAAGTTTTCAATTCAAAAACATTTCCTGAGCACCTACTTCTTTCTGCTAGGGCACGTTCAGTCCTCTGGGCTAGACTTGGTAGTGCTGACTTCTGAGACTTACAGTCTCGTTAGGGAATGCATTGTTCCCTGATAGTGGAAGGACACATGAGTGCTAAGGAGAAGCTGGGGAGAGGGATGTGAATCATAAGTAGGAAGGACTGCTTCAGAGGCAGCTGGAAGTTTAGCAGTGCCTTGTTGACAGGAATTGATGGATGAAAGGAAAGTCATTCCAGGCAATAAGACTAGCCATGAGGTGTGTGCTTGGGTGAAGCTGTAGCCTGAGGAGGGCCCAGGAGAAAGACAAAGGGAGGTCATTGGAGGCAGTATCGTGGTGTCATTAAGGATGCAGCATTGAACGCAGATGGACCCATGTCCCGGTTCTAGCTTCACTGCTACCTTGGACATTTTGCTGAATGTTTCTGTGCCTCATTTTCCAATATGGTAAATATGGATAATAATAGTAGCTATCTTGTAGGCTTAACATCAAGAGGAAATGAAATATGTAGGATAAGTTCTTGGAAAAGTTCCTAGCACATAGCAGTGGCTCAAAAGGTATTCTTGTATAGTTAGGGGAACATTAGACATTGCACCAAATAAACCTGCACATTGCAGTGCTTAACAAAATGAAGGTCTATTTTTACGCATATTTCAGTTTTATACAGATGTTCCTATTCTCAGGGATTCTTCAATTCAACAACTTTACTGCCCCCAGGAATCTCAGTGCCCTTGGCAGGTAATCAACAGATTGGAGTGGGGAAAACACAACTCTTAGCCTTTACCCAGGCCTGAAAATAACACGTTTTGGTGGAAACAGGTTCCACAGCCCTAGTTGGATGCAGTAGGTAGTGAGAAACAGCTCCTGGCTGGACAGTGGCTTCCCAGCACCAACTCAAGGTTCAGCATGGAAGAGCATGGGTTTAGGTGTACAGTTAGCCATCCCTGCCTCTGTTAAGATGATGAAGAGGAGGAGGAGGAGGAGGAGGCTGGGGTTGGATCATGGAGCATCTTGGTTTACAGGCTGAGGATCTAAGATGATTTTGTCCAAAGACATTAGGGTTTGGGGGACAGAAATGGTACATCTCATTAGGCATAATCTGAAATTCATTGGTCAGTTTTTATTTTTCCACAGGGTGGGAGTGTGATACTTCTTGAGGCCCACAGAACAAGTGGTCATCGTGTTTTCCCTGTCATTGCTGCAATGAAGTGGGCGATGGGATTTATAGCCTATATAAGGCTTTGAGTGAGTTTATTAGAGTGAGTTCATGCCGAGGGTTAGCCAAATAGCCCTCCAAGTTGAGAAATAATAACACTGTGGCTTTATCTCTGCTTTTATCTGAGGAGCTACAAAGTACTTTACAAAGCCTGAAGCCTGACAGCATCCCCCTGAGGTGACTGATATTTTAGCTATTTTAACAGGGAGATTTTATCTCTGGTACGAGTTAGTTCTGGAATTACTCTGGCCAAGGTTAAAAATTCTATTCAAAAAACAGAGGCAGTTGGACACAAGCTGTTTCCCATTCTTCCCATTAGGAACTATAGAGAAATCTATATTTTATATTATGGTGATTTTCTTGTTGGCATCTCTGGTACATTCCTCCATAAAGGAGACCAGTGAAGCCATTGAAACCCTTCCATATATTTTCATCAGAAAATGATTTCCCTTAGGAAACTGACCCTTCCTCCCCAGAGAAGTGACAGTCCTGTAGGTCCAAGAGGTAAGAGCAAAATCTGTGCTTTTAGCAAAGTTCATGCGTGAGTTTATGCCAAAAGCTTTAGTGGGACTTTGCTGTCCAAGATGTCTTTGTAGATGATCTTGTGAGCAAAATCAGAATTTTGGCATCTTTAGGCATATCCTCCCTGGCATTTCTCTCTCTTTAAATTTTATTAATAATTTATGTGCTTTGGAGACAGACAAACCTCTTTTAGAATCGAAGCATTGCTACTCCCATCAAGGGCAATTTGGGGTGGGGGGCAGTTTCTCTCGTGTCCATTACATACAAAACTTGTATCCTGGTGCTGTAGGTGCAGTCCTTCAGTCTCTGAGATGGATATTTGCATGCAGGGAACTCATTGGAGAGTGGTTTTGTGAACCACATATGTAAGAAAGTGAAGGAAGCAGAGCTGGGGAGAGATGGAAATTGAACTGTGAAACAATTGTGACAAAGACCTCAGCTAGTCCTACTGGAAACTGGAGCTAGCATGGCCCTTCAGAGTTATTTGGAGTTGAGACAAAAGGACCTGGTTTCTGATCAGCCATTGGAGTTGACTGCCTGTAGGAGGGGGTAGAACCTTGGGCAAGGAGGCCCTCTTCAGCCAAGAGCAATTCCTGAGAGGAATTCTGTTGTGCATTATCAGTGGCCAGTGCCTGGCATCTGGGGAAATGTGGGTCTTAGTCCTCAAGGGTGGCCTGGACAACACACCACAGCATGTACTACCCGTCGTTCCTTGCATGCTTGGGTCCGCTGTCTTGAAATATTAAGTTACCTCATCTGGGAACAGGTCCTCAAGAATTCTGGTTAGCCTCTCTCAAGGGGAAACTTTACAAGAAGGTTAGAAGAAGAAACTCAGCCCCGCAATGCAGCTGGTCTTAGGGTCACAGCTGACTCTACTCTACTATCCATTCTAGTTTCCTCTCATCCTCAGCTAGCACTTTTGCAGATCAAAGTGGCTTATCTTGTGAGGCAACCCAGACTGTTACCTATAAGGGGTCTTAAGCACTGGTCACCATCCTTCTCAGTCTGTAACTGCTATATCTGACCTTCAAAATTGGGTAGGAGACTACTAACAGTTACCCTAGTAGACACATGGTCAGAGGAAAATATCTCTCTGCAAACCAAGACCTGCAGGTCTAAAGAGCCTAGAGTTGTGAAGGTGAGAGGCACAGTTTCTCCAAGTGGGTTACTAACAGTGATGATAGTGAGACCACTTGTCCTTCTACCTATTTGGTTCCAGATCCATATATTCTAAGTATTGATGGTGTACTGGCCTTGAAGGGTGTTATTTCCAAGCTGATACCTCATGGAGACTTCCAAAGGTCAGCTGAGTCCAGCAGCTTCTGGGATGTTTGATATGTGATAGGAGCATTGGTCCCATACCCATATGAGTATGCCCGTTGCTGCACCTTCTTTACTTAAAAGTGGTTTACTTGGTTTAATGCGATGTTACATATGATTCCATGTTGGTGAATCAAAGATTCTGTAAGACCTTGAATGGTAGTACAGGCTAAGAACTTACAAGCAAAGGAAGAAAATCTATACCCAAAATACGTGCTAATGCCAGTCAAAATGATTCACCACCACTTTCTATTAGAATGTAATCAACTTGCCACCAGGTGGATATTTGATCTTCTCGAGGGATGGTGCCATATTAAGGATCACTGATCCTTTACACTGGCAGATGGGACCTTGGTCAGCAGTGAAAGCTAGATTAAACTTAGTACAAGGGACCTCATGACATTTGGCTTGTGTGAACTCTCCAACTCTGCCCCCATGGATATTTTGTTTTGTGACTCTTGTGCCAAAACTGATATGGCTGATGACAGAGGCTGGCTTACATCAAATCCTGTCTACTTGGTTTTCAAGGGGTATACATGTCCAGAAATTTTTGAGACATTTTGATATTCCTCTTCCCTCTGTGTATGGTATGTGAGTAAATGGTCATAGGTCTTTTTGGGGGAAGAACTGAAGAAGTCATTGCCACGAACACTTGCTGTGGTGGTCCAAAACCCTTTTGCTCAGTAACTCGGCCTCTTCTTCAGTCAATGGGCTCTAGTCTGAAAACTTGCTCAGATATGAAAATTGTGTGAGGGATTTTTATTGAGGAATTACCCTTGACCTCCTGATAATCCATCCATAATTTCTCTTGATTACATGGCTATGCAATATCCTGGTTTGCTGCCTGTCTTTCTTGCCCTGGAGACACTGCATTCTATTAACAATGTCGATAGCTATCTGTATGTTAAGTGTCTATGGTAGCCATTCTGACTTTAACATTTACTATGATAATTGTACCCACCTTGTTTCTGATGATTCCGTGGCACTACCCTGTCTCTGTGTTGGGATCCTGTCAGATCCATTGCTGTAAGGGAACCCAACACCATTGTTCTATAACAACATCTCTTACAATTCGCCCTAGACTAGGGAAGGTGGCCACTGTCAAGCTTCTTGACATGCTTGTAGCTCAATCAGCAGAACATTTCTTATTTTAGATGCTCAGAGTATCCTCTGATCCCTCTGGATTCACTGAACATAGTTGACTGATGGGTTTTCTAGCCTTGCATAGTATATCCGTTTTAGCATTGAGCCATTTGATCTTTTCTTCCATCTTCTGCCATGGCAATTATGGCATGGCTTAGTGTGAAGCATACAAGCTTCCTAGAGTCATCCTACCAGCATATTATCACCAGCCCCCAGAGTCTTGGCAGGGTTTAAATTCTGTATCACTGGAGCACATTTCCATATCTATAAACTCTTCCTTATTCAACCTCACTTTTACTCCTTGATCCAGCACTCTGAGGATCCAGTCCTGCATACTGTGCTGAGGCTGCTGGTGCATATTGCTAGGTCTTGTGCTCCTTCAGGGCATAGTGCCTTTCCTCTCTTAGGAGATCCAGCACTTTCCCAGCTGGTTATGTTAGAGCTTGACCCTGGTTTTTTGGTCTGCTGGCCAAGAGGGGAGATGGCAGTAGACACTGAGGAAACACATGTTGTTTTTGAAGTAAATAGTCTCTGCAGTATTATCCTCAAGCAACGGAGGAGTGGTGGCCTTTAACAGGGAAGAGTAGGCCTCTTCTATAAGCTCAAATGGTTCAGTGGGATCTTCTAGGATTTTCAAATATGCCAGACCTGATGTCCCTATTACAAGTCTCAGGGTCTTATTTCTTCCCAAACAATACCTTACTCTTTTGTAGTGAACTTGCTAGGGTAGTGAATTCAGCCTTCTCTTAACACAGCTTTCTTTATGATTAAGTACTCAGCCTGATTCTTCAGCATCCAGTACACCTGGTATAGGCCAGGTTAATCTTCCTAGTTGAGCCTGAAACATAAAACCTACTCTCACCCCCATAGTTCAATTGAGACTTGAAGGTCTATCAGACCATCTCTTGAGAAGAAAAAGGAAAATTAGTCTTTTCGTTGGTGGGTCCTTGGTAGCAGAAAGACAAGACACCAATAATAATATCCCAGTAATTCACACTGTTGCTTATTAAGTGGATAGTACAGTGCCTGGCATAGGATAAACACCCAATGGTGACAATCAGGATAGTAATAGCAAACCTTTAGTAAGTGTTTTCTCTGTGCCCAACACTGTTCTACGTTATTTTTACATGAGTGAACTTACCCTACAATTAGCCCTGTGTGGTAAATAGCGATATAATCCCCATTTTTTTAGATGAGGAAAGTAAAATACAGCAATGTAAGTAAATTTCTCAAATCCACACAGCTAAGTAAGTAGTTGAGCTGTGATTTGAACCCATGCCTAATTTCAGAGCCCATGCTCACAATCAGCACAGTATTTCACTCCAATTGCTAGCAAATAGTAGCTATTATTTGTATTATATCTTCTAACAAGTCTCTGATATATAATAATGTTATAAGAAAGGACTTTGTTAGAATTTATATTTGAATCTACATTTTAATGGATCGAGCCCATTTTAAAATGAGAAATCCTAGGTCTTTAGTGTCTTTCTTTAGGGATGTAGTTCTCAAAATTGGTGTCTATTAGAATTGCCTGGGTATCTTTTAAAACTCCCAACACTCAGGCCACACGCCAGAACAATTCAACGAGACTCTCTGGGGGTAGGACCCAAATATCAGTATTTTTGGAAGTTCTCCAGGTGATTACAATATGCAGCCACATTTCAGAACTGATGTTCTGTGCCCCATCTGCCACCCTGCCTCACAGCTGGGTTCTGCACTTGGCTTTCTTCACTCTCCACGGGGTCTTCCCAAGGGAGCACATTCATTGTCTACAACTGTAATGGTTCATGTCTCTTCCTTAGGTCCCAGTCTTATTACTGCCCTACCCTTATGAAGTAGACACATTATTCCCACATTTCAGAGAAATCAAGGCCCTGAAATGTTATGTAACTTACCCAGTGACACAGAGCTAGGAACTAGCAGAGTTAGGATTCAAACCTAGGCATTCTGATTCTAGTCCATGTGATTGATGGTTAAATAATACCACTACTTACTAGATGTAGACATCTCCATCCATTGCTTGAATTTTATGTGCTATATTAAACTCTTATTTCCCTTGTCTCCAGCGTTCTTCTGTGTCAAACCCAACCCCCAAAGATGAAAACAAATGTTAACCATTTTCTGCATTCTTTGTCTTCATTAAAGGCACCTAGTTGGTCTTTCCACCTAAAATTTAAGATTCATCCTGATTTCTTCTACTTCCTTTGCCACTTGTATGCAAGCAATCTATGAGAACATTAGGCAGAGAAAAATAGCAGTAGAGTCTGGCTGAAATGAGGAAGTGGATATAGAAAGTCCAGTAAAAGCTTCATGGAGGAAGTGAAGAGTAATTAAATACTAAAATCCAACCAATTGTTACCTCCTTCCTCTTCAAAATCTCCCACATCTGTCATTTCTCCCTTGTTACTACCATTGCCTTAATTCAATCCTCCACTCCCTCTCTTCTAAGCAATTGCTCTTGTTTTTAACTATTCTCTCCTCCCTCCAATCTGTCTATGATATAGTTAAAGCTGGCTGAAACACAGGTCTGGCCAAGGCATCTGAGCATTTCCTGGATCAGCTGGTGAGAGATACATTTCCAAATGTGAAGATAATTTGCATAGAATATTAGACAACTTAGAAAAATAACGTGCATTGATCCAACAGATTTTCTCCTGAAGGAATAGAAGCTATGCAAATAAAAAATCTAGATATACTTTGCAGATCATGGGATCCACAACAAAGGGTCACAAACTCAGTTGCTTACAGGGCCAAGTGGGAAAGTATGGGGTGGAGGGAGTTGAACTGGAGAGAGTTACAGTCCTGTGCAAGGGGAGTAGCTACTCTCAAGTAAGCACATTGTTACTTTGTGGTACTGTGGACCCAATGTGGTCAGCTTTACCCATTTTTTAAATCACAAGTTAGAAATCCAAATTTAATATGATATCTTTTGGTTTTTAAATGTTGGAAACCAAATCATTTTTTTTTTAACTATTATTGCACACACAAACAAATCATGCCCATGGGCTGTGGCCTCTAGTTTGCAACCAGTGGTCTAAAGAAGGTTGTTTTCTTGTCCAGGTACTTTGACTCTCTGGTTGAATTATAAATAACCTATGGCCATGAATTTTAAAAGTAGGTCCTAATGAAAAGTGCTCTCTAGCAATCTCCGAAATGAGTTTTTATCCTATTAAACAAGGAATGTATGGCAGCAATTGCGAAGTTTCCTCAATGGTTATAGGGTAACTAGCTGGACTGTGAAATTTTAATCAAGTGGAAAAGCATGTATACTACGCATTTTTCTGGACAACCATTTCCTTGCAGAGGCAAGTTTCTCTGATCCTGAACAACTAGAAAAGAAGAAGGGAGAAAATAATGGTATCTAACATTACGGAGAATCTAGGATATGCAAAGCATGCTGGTAGGTAGAATAAATATGGTTTTTAGAAATGTACCTGAGAGAGCATTTACTTCCTGAGGGTATTCTTCATATAAGCAATAGGCTGACATGAGGATGTTAAGACAATGATGAAAAGCTATTAGCTTTGCCATTGAGGTACCAGTAGTCAGACTGTTAGATAAATGGAAAAGAGAATAACTTCTTTCATCAAAAAAGGGAGTTCAGTGAAATAAAGTAACTCATCAGAGATCACATAGCTAGGAACGGGATGAGTTAGGCCACCTGCCTGTTAAGACTGTCACGTGGGCCGGGCACAGTGGCTCACGCCTGTAATCCCAGCACTTTGGGAGGCCGAGGTAAGCGGATCACGAGGTCAAGAGATCGAGACCATCCTGGCCAACATTGTGAAAGTCCGTCTCTACTAAAAATACAAAAATTAACCAGACGTGGTGGCATGCGCCTGTGGTCCCAGCTACTCGGAAGGCGGAGGCGGAGGCGGAACAATCGCTTGAACCCAGGAGGCGGAGGTTGCAGTGAGCCGAGACTGCGCTCTGTCTCAAAAAAAAAAAAGAAAAAAGACTGTCACATGAAAGATACTGGCTGGAAAGAGCCTACTTGTGTGTCTTGGCTTCTTTTTGCTGTCTTAGACAAAATAATCAAGCAAAAATTGGCTGGTTTGAGATTTAAACTGGAAGAAAATACAGAAATTTAGAATCTGGAAATTGAGGGCTTCACTGGACTTCAAAAGCCAACTACTTCTGAATTTAAGTAATAAAAGAGGGACTAAAGAATACATTGAACAATAAGGTCTTGGAAAATCTTTGCAGTTTGATCAGACTTCCAACTTGTGATCTTCCCTTCTAGGTATCTGCCTCCATTCATCTGGCACAGTCAGAAGGATTAGACCCTTTAAAAAATATTCACTTAGAATATTTTAAGAAATGTGGAATTCTCTTATTTCTGGAAGTAGATGTCTAAAACAGGAAACATTGTAGTGTTAAGTTTAACTGTTGTGTATTCAGATAGTTGTAGTAGGCAGAATAATGGCCCCCCAGTGATTTTGCTAGCTTAATCTTTGCAGCCAGTGAATATGTTCCATGACAAAACAAACTGCAGATGTGATTAAGAACCATAAGAACAGGAAATTATTCTGGATTATCTAGGTGGGCCCTAAATGTAATAACAAGGTTCTTTAAAGGAGTCAGAGAAGATGTAACGACCAAAGTAAAGTGTCATAATTAGAGAAAAAGTTGAAGATGATGCACTATTGGCTTTAAAGTTGGAGGAAGGGGCCACAAGCCAAGGAATGCAGGCAGCCACTATACATTGGAAAAGAAACAGATTCTCTCCTAAGGCCTCCGGGAGAAACAGAGAATTTTAACACCTTCATTTTAGCCCAGTAAGACCCATTTTAGGCTTCTGAGCTCCAGAACTATAAAAGAATAAATTTGTGTTGTTTTAAACAACTAAGTTCGTGGCAGTTTTTACAGTAGCAATAGGAATACATACTGACAGTTAAAGTGACAATCACTGATGTGGCAGGAGGAAAGCTGGTCTCTATCTTGATTAGATGGGTTCTGAGGGTACTACTCAGAAGAAACATTCATCTGGAGCTGACAGGAGGGACCAAGGCTTTTCTGAAAGAACTAAAACTCTAAACCACTATGTGTGAAGCAGTCCCAGACCCGTGATACCGGGTCACAATGGTCCTACGATTGGAGTATAAATCTCAGTATCTTCAAAATAGTCCAATTACAACTTAGAGAAAAGGACACCAAGACCCACAGGGGCGGCATAGTATAGTGGCTAAGAGTACAGATCCTTGAGCTAGATTTTCTGGGTTCAAGTTACTTCCTAGCTGTATAACTTTGAGTAAGATACTTAACCTCCCCATGCCTCAGTTTTCCTTCTGAAAAATAGGGAAAACTGTAATTTATTCATAAGATTGTTATAAGGAGTAAACAGCTATATATATATATATATATATTATATATATATATATATAAAATCTAAGTGATATATATATAAGCTATATATATATATAAAATCTAAGTGAAACATATATAGTTATATATGTGTTATATATGTGTATGTATATATATGTATGTATGTATATGTATCACTTAGAACAACGCCTGGCACATAGTAAGTCCTCAATAAGTATAAGCTGGCACTGTCACATTCCACATTGAGAGTGAATGGATAACACTGAGACTCACAGCTGCTTGTTGGCACAGACAGAGCCAGTATCCAAATGTCTTGTCTCCTGATTAAGCGACCTGTTTCCCTGTAGACAGAGTGACCTTCTGAAATAGCTGGTGGAGGAGAAGCAGTTAACCACCTTCTCGTGGTATGATCATGATTGTGGCATCAAAGAGGAAGTCGAATGGCCTGGTTTAGCCTGCTCCCTGGATTTCTTAATGAATCAGTCAGGGTTATTCTGCTGCAACCACAGGAATTCCTTGAGCTGACTTAAATGAAAGAGAACTTGACAGGCTTGGGTGTTGTTGATACCTGGAGGGGACTTGCAGAATTAATGTGAAGGCTGAAGCCCTAGGAAGCAGAAGCCCCAGCCAGCATCCTCCAGCAGAAAGGGAGAGGTTAGGGTGAAAGCACTAAGCAATCTGCTTGGTCCTTGTGTCCCTTGCTCAAGATTCAAAGTCCTGGAAGAGAACATCTAATTCATTGAGCTTCAGTCATTTGCCTTTCTCCTGGCTGTACTGGACAGAGAGGAAAAGGACATGGCTTCTGGCATCCATGACATATCAAGACTACACTCAAGACTACATCACATTTTTACTGATTTCTAAAAAGCCTCCTGGACAGATAAGGGGAGAAGGCTAGCGGTGGTGGCAGGCTGGGGGCGGGGCCCAACCTGTGGCTGAGTTGAGTGAGATAGAAGTGTGTCGCTGGGGGTGGTGATGAAAGAAAGAAGTATAGGGAATCATGTGTTCTGATGAGGAGCTTCCTTACATAGATTAATGATATCTGTAGAACTGACTGGAAAGAGACAAGTATAAATAAGAAAGAAGTGAAGAAGTATATGTAGTAAAAACTAAGAGAAATTCATCAGTAACAACACGAAGGGCTTGAAACTGACCTGGCGGGGGCGTGAAGCAAGAGAGTTAGGGAGTGTGTTTTTTTCAGAAAGAAAAGGCACTAGGATAGAAACTGAAGAGTAATAGGCTGATTACATTTAATAATTGTATAAGAAACTGTACTTACCATGTGTTATACCCATGAGTTAAAATTAATTATAGCCTGATTTAGCAATACTACATACAACAGATGCCATTCTGTAATTCTTTTGAAACGTGAAGATTTGGGTTTTATATAGTAGTGTGATTTAGAAAATGCCAAAGCTATTTTGTAAACAATTAAGCATGAACTGTTTACAAAGTGAAACAAAGAAAACAGGGTGTTTAGAAAAATTATCAACATTACCACTAAAATGTGATTTTATGATTTTTTTTAATCAATGCATCTATGTAAGCACCCATGGGTGATTCTTTGAGTATCTGTGTGTGTGTAAAAGCCATTTATTTTGGAATGAGTTGAATAGAAGTTCAAGTCTGCTGAGAGTTGGAGACATTAAAAACAGAACTGATGTTAATGATTCGTTTTCTTTTCTGTACTCCCACATTTATTGTAGCACTATTCTTTTTTTTAAATTATACTTTAAGTTCTGGGGTACATATGCAGATTGTGCAGGTTTGTTACATAGGTATACACGTGCCATGGTAGTTTGCTGCATCCATTCCCCCATCATCTACATTAGGTATTTCTCTTAATGTTATCCCTCCCCAATACCCCTACCCCCTGCTATCCCTTACCTAGTTCCCCACAACCCCCTGACAGGCCCCAGTGTGTGATGTTCCCCTCCCTGTGTCCATGTGTTTTCATTGTTCAACACCTGCTTATGAGTGAGAGCATGTGGTGTTTGGTTTTCTGTTCTTTTGTCAGTTTGCTGAGAATGATGGTTTCCAGCTTCATCCATATCCCTGAAAGGGACATGAACTCATCCTTTTTTGTGGCTGCGTAGTATTCCATGGTGTATATATGCCACATTTTCCTTGTCTGTCATTGATGTGCATTTGGGTTGGTTCCAAATATTTGCTATTGTGAACAGTGCTGCAATAAACATACGTGTGCATGTGTCTTTATAATTAAATGTTTTATAATCTTTTGGGTATATACCTAGTAATGAGATTACTAGGTCAAATGGTATTTCTAGTTCTAGGTCCTTGAGGAATTGCCACACTGTCTTCCACAATGGTTGAACTAATTTACACTCCCACCAACAGTGTAAAAGCGTTCCTTTTTCTTCACATTCTCTCCAGCATCTGTTGTCTCCTGATTTTTTAATGATCGCCATTCTAACTGGCGTGAAATGATATCTCATTGTGGTTTTGATTTGCATTTCTCTAATGACCAGTGATGATGAGCTTTTTTTATATGTTTGTTAGCTGCATAAATGTCTTTTTTTGAAAAGTGTCCGTATCTTTCACCCACTTTTTGATCGGGTTTTTTGTTTGTTTGTTGTGTTTTTTTGTAAATTTTTTTAAGTTCTTTGTAGATTATCCCTTTGTCAGATGGGTAGATTGCAAAAAAAATTTCCCATTCTGTTGGTTGCCAGTTAACTCTAACGATAGTTTCTTTTGCTGCGCAGAAGCTCTTAAGTTTAGTTAGATCTCATTTGTCTATTTTGGCTTTTGTTACCATTGCTTTTGGTGTTTTAGTCATGAGGTCCTTGTCCATGCCTATGTCCTGTAGGGTATTGCCTAGATTTTCTTCTAGGTTTTTTTTTTTTAATGGTGTTAGGTCTTATGTTTAAATCTTTAATCCATCTGGAGTTAATTTTTGTATAAGGTGTAAGGAAGGAATCCAGGTTCAGCTTTCTGCATATGGCTATCCAGTTTTCCCAACACCATTTATTAAATAGGGAATCATTTCCCCATTGCTTGTTTGTGTCAGGTTTGTCAAAGATCAGATGGTTGTAGATGTGTGGCATTACTTCTGAGGACTCTATTCTATTTCATTGGTCTGTATCTCTGTTTTGGTACCAATACCATGCTGTTTTGATTACCGTAGCCTGTAGCCTTGTAGTATAGTTTGAAGTCAGGTAATGTGGTGCCTCCAGCTTTTTTTGTTTGTTTGTTTGTTTTTGCTTAGTATTATCTTGGCTATGCAAGCTCTCTTTTGGTTCCATACGAAGTTTCAGGTGGTTTTTTCCAATTCTGTGAAGAAAGTCAATGGTAGCTTGATGGGGATAGTGTTGAATCTATAAATTATTTTGGGCAGTGTGGCTATTTTTACGATATTGATTCTTCCGAACCATGAACATGGTAAGTTTTTTTTAATCTGTGTCCTCTCTTATTTACTTGAGTAGTGGTTTGTACTTCTCCTTGAAGAGGTTCTTCACATCCCTTGTTAGTTGTATTCCTAGGTATTTTATTCTTTTTGTAGCAATTGTGAATGGGAGTTCACCCATGATTTGGCTATTTGTCTATTATTGGTGTATAGGAATGCTTGTGATTCTTGCATGTTGATTTTATATCCTGAGACTTTGCTGAAGTTGCTTATCAGCTTAAGGAGATTTGGGCTGAGATGATGGGGTCTTCTAAATATACAATCATATCATCTGCAAATAGAGACAGTTTTAGTTCTTGTTTTCCTAGTTGAATACCCTTTATTTCTTCTTTGTGCCTGATTGCCTTGGCAAGAACTTCCAATACTATGTTGAATAGGAGTGGTAAGAGAGGGCATCCTTGTCTTGTGCCAGTTTTCAAAGGGAATGCTTCCAGTTTTTACCCAAACAGTATGATATTGGCTGTGGGTTTGTCCTAAATAGCTTTTATTATTTTGAGATAAGTTCTATCGATACCTAGTTTATTGAGAGCTTTTAGCATGAAGGGCTGTTGAATTTGTTGAAGGCCTTCTCTGCATCTATTGAGAGAATCATGTGGTTTTTGTCTTTGGTTCTGTTTATGTGGTGGATTACATTTATAGATTTGTGTATGTTGAACCAGCCTTGCATCCCAGGGATGAAGCCGACTTGATCATAATGGATAAGCTTTCTGACATGCTGTCGTATTCAGTTAGTCAGTATTTTATTGAGAATTTTCACATCCATATTCATCATGGTTATTGGCCTGAAATTTTCTTTTTTAGTTGTGTTTCTGCCAGGTTTGGGTATCAGGATGATGATGGTCCAATAAAATGAGTTAAGGAGCATTCCCACTTTTTGTAATGTTTGGAATAGTTTCAGAAGGAAAAGGACCAGCTCCGCTTTGCACCTCTGGTAGAATTCTGCTGTGAACCTGTCTGGTCCT
>CAUYLG010045191.1:0-18772 GCA_963573385.1 Cacajao melanocephalus | reverse complement strand
TCTTGGAGACTTTGCTCATTCCTTTTTACTCTTTCTTCTCGAATCTTGTCTTCTCGTTTCATTTCATTAAGTTGGTCTGCGACCTCTAATATCCTTTCTTCTGCTTGATCAATTCGACTGTTAAAACCTGTGCATACTTCGTGAAGTTCTCATATTGTGTTCTACAGTTCCATTAATTCACTTACATTCCTCTCTAAATTGTCTATTCTCGTGAGCATTTCATCACACCTTTTTTCAAGGTTCTTAGTTTCTTTACATGGGGCTAGAACATGTTCTTTTAGCTCAGAAAAGTTTCTTATTATCCACCTTCTGAAGCCTAATTCTGTTAATGGATCACACTCGTTCTCCATCAGGCCTTGTTTCCTTGTTAATGAGGAACCATGATCCCCTGTAGAAGGAGAGGCATTCTGATCTTGTAAAGGCCTGCTTTACAAGAGCCCTTTTACGCTGGTTTCTTCCCATCATTGTAAGTTTATCCACCTGTCATTTGTAATTGCCAACTTTCAAATTAGGTCTCTGAGTGGACGTCCAACTTGTTGACTCCCAGTGCCGAAATCTGAGCAACCCACTGCGCCAACTAAAACAGTGGCATTAAGATTTGTGGGGCTTTTCTGCCCGGGAATCTCCGGTCTGGCTTCCCTCTTGAATCCCTTTTTCAATCAGGTAAATAGGCGACTGCCTTCCCGGAGCTCCAAACGTCGACCAAAAGGGGACCCAGTCCTGTTTACTCTGCACCGAGAACCGCTGCGCCGAGACGCCGGCAAAACCACATGCCGGCCACAAGAGTCGTGCTGGCGACCCGTGGGGCTCCTCCGCTGGGAATCTCCTGGTCCGTGAGCAACAAAAATTCATCTGTAAGTGTGGTGTCCTCTTGTTCTGTGCGCTTTCTCTGGGAGCTACAATCCTGAGCTGCTAGTAGTCAGCCATCTTGGATCTCTCTCTGATCACTTCTTTTTTTTTTGTAATTGTACTTTAGGTTTTGGGGTACATGTGCAGATCATGCAGGATTGTTGCATGGCAGTGTGGTTTGCTGCCTCCATCAACTATATCTGGCACTTCTCCCCATGTTACCCCTCCCCAACATCCCCACCCCCCACTGTCCCTCCCCTAGCCCCCCTAACAGACCCCAGTGTGTGATGCTTCCCTCCCTGTGTCCATATGTTCTTATTGTTCAATACTTGCCTATGAGTGAGAATATGTGGTGTTTGATTTTCTGTTCTTGTGTCAGTTTGCTGAGAATGATGGTTTCCAGATTCATCCATGTCCCTACAAAGGACATGAACTCATTGTTTTTTGTGGCTGCATATTTCTAACAAGCTCCTAGGTGAGGTTGAAGTTGCTGCTCTGTGGATCACACCTTGAGAAGCTAAGTCTATGGGACAAGGAACACATATTCCATGCGGCAAATATCACAAATATCTGAGCTCACCTACACCCCAGCCTTATCTTCCATTATATCCCAGCCCACACCACATGCCGCAGCATTGCCTAAATGCCCACAGGATTTTCATCTTGGTAAACGTTGTACATGTCCTTCTACTGTCTGGCAACTCTCTATCTTCTCTTCCATTTCCCTTTCAAGTTTTACTATTGCCTAATAATCTTCTAGTCTTTTTTGGAAAGTTTATTTGACATCCCTTTTCAAGTTTAAGAGCTCTTCCTATAAATTTCCATAGCACCAAATTCTTCTTACCTCTCATCTCCTATAGAGATTTTATGTGCTTGACTATAGAAAGAGTTGCTTTAAAAAATACTAGAACAACGAAGACCAGCTTATTACGTGCTGAGCACTGTGTTAAAGACTTTCCCATGCAGTATCCCCCTCAATCTCATTTAATCCTCACATTGTGAAGTATTTCCTTTTTTCTTTTTTTTTTCTTGAGATAGAGTTTTGCTGTTACCCAGACTGGAGTACAGTGGAGTGATCATAGCTCACTGCAGCCTCGACCTCCTAGGCTCAAGTGATCCTCCCACTTCTGTCTCTTGAGTAGCTGGGACTATAGTTGTGCACCACTTGCCCAGCTGGTGTTTCTTAAATTGTTAATCAGTATTCCCACTTTCAAGATACAGAGTCCAGAGACTCAATTCAATTTACCTCTTACAGAAAGAATTTTATTGGTTCATGTAACTGAAAACTCCTGGGGGTAGGTGTGGTTACATATATGGTTCAACTGACAGTCTAGATAAACAATACTCACAGTACATCTATCTGAGAAAGGGTTCATGTCCAGAATGTATAAAGAATGCCTACATATCTACAATACAAATACATAAGCACATTAAAATGAGCAGAAGGCTTGAACAGACACTTTATAAAAGAAGGTCTACAAATGACTACGGAGTGGATGAAAAGATGTTCAATAGCATTAGTCATTAAGGAAATGCACGTTAAAACCATGAGATATCATTCTACATCCACTAAAATGGCAAACACAAACCAACCAACAAAATTAACAAAGCAAGCGTTAGGATGTGGAGCAATTGGGTGGAACATTAACATTGCTTGCTGAGGGAGGTGTCAAGTGGTACAACCACTTGGAGAACTGTTCGTTAATTTCCGATAAAGTTAAACATCCATTAACTCAAGGACCCAGAAATTCCATTCCTAGATATTTACCCAAGAGAAATGTAATCATATGTCCACAAAAAGACTTGCACACAAATGTTCACAGCAGCTTTATTCGCAATAGCTAAAACCTGGAAACAACCCAAATGTCCATTATCAGTGAGTAGATAAATAAATTGTGGTGAGATAGGAATATTCCATTCACACAATGGAATATTAACAACAACGAAAAGAGAAGCAGCTGATGATACAATATCATGGATGCAGCTCGAAAAACATTATGTTCATCAAATGGAGCCAGACCCAAAAAGATAGTTTAAATGATAATATTTATGTATGATGAATAAATTCAGGAAGTGGTTGTTTCTGTGGGGCAGAGAATTGGTCTGAAAGGGGCATGAAGGGAATTTCTATAGCTTGTTTTCAATGGAGGCTGAATGGAAGTATTTGGCTTCATTAGTTGAACACTGAAGAAGTGTGAATTTTACTGTATGGAAATGATAGGTCAATAAAATAATTATGGAATACAGGAGAAAATTAAACAAGAAAGAGAAAAACTTGTGGGATGGACAGAAATAGAAGGAGCTCACTGATGTCATGATGTCTGTTTTTTATTGGAGATAGGTTTGAACTCAGGCTGAAGGGCTTGCACAAGTTCCTATAGTCAATGGGAGAGTGAGAGTGCAATAGCTACACATTAACCACCGTGTTACCCCATCTTTTCCACGTCTACAAGATCTGCTGTATGGTTGGAATACAGTAAATGGTTGTGGAGTAAATGAATGCATTTGCAATGATTTCTGGTGTCGTTGCAGCTTATCCAGATAATGGAGCCACAAATTCAGGAATGTGTCAGAAATATAGAGGTGGATCTTCATGCTAGGGTTGGTGCAAAGGCCAGTCTTTGCACATCCATCTTGGGACTAGTGCATTTGTCTGTGAGTGAAGTGTGCCTGGAGAAATTAGACTTGCAGGACTTGCTGGATTGAACTGGATGGTGACGGTTGACAGGTTACAGTGACCCTGCAGGGACACATCTGTGTCCATAAGTGGACTGTGCAGAAAGCAAATCTGAACAGGATAGTCTGTTTCACTGCTTTGGAATAAGAAATGACAAACAAGAATGTTTGTTATCGAGGGAAGAGGAGTGCCCAGTGGTTTTTCTGCACAGGGGGTTTTGTCACTTCTTTGCTTAATCACACCCATAGATTCCCCATCATTGAAGCATGAATTTCACCCCAGTGGGGCTGGGCACAGGGTTTGTGGGGCCCTCTATATACAATTTTGGAGTCTTTCTTTAAGCACAAAGGATATATAAGAATTATATCTCCCTCCCTCTCTCCCTCCCTCCCTTCCTCCCTCTCCCTCTCCTTTCCTCCCTTTCTCCTTTCTTCTCTCTCTTTTTCTCCTTTCTCTCCCTTCCTCCGTCCCTCCCTTCCTTCCTCCCTCCCTTCTTCCCTTCCTCCCTCTTCCTCTCCCTTCCTCCCTCCCTCCCTTCTTCTCTCTTTTTCTTTCCTTTCTCTTCCTCCTTCCCTCCCTCCCTCCCTCCTTCCTTCCTTCCTCCCTCCCTCCCTGCCTCCCTTCATTAATTCCTTCCTTCCTTCCTTCTTGTCTCTCTTTATTGCCCAGGCTGAAGTGCTACCACTCTTCCCCCTCTCCCCTCTTCTCTTCTCTTCTCCCCTCCCCTCCCCTCCCCTTCCCTCCTCACTTTATTGCCCAGGCTGAAGTGCAGTGGCTTGAACTCAGCCCATTGCAACCTCCACAATCTCCGCCTCCCAGATTTCAGTGATTCTCCTGCCTCAGCCTCCCAAGTAGCTGGGATTACAGGTGCACGCCACCATGCCCGGCTAATTTTTTTACTTTTAGTAGAGACAGGGTTTCACCATGTTGGCCAGGCTGGTCTTGAACTCCTGACCTCAGGTTTTCCACCCAAAGTTCTGGGATTCCAAGCATGGGCCACTGTGCCTGGCCACAAGTATTGTATTTTTAAAAACAAGCAAGAATACAACTATATGAATCCTCCTAAGGCCTTGGATGGGCCCCAAGCATGTGAGGGGGTAACTGAAACTTCAGCTTCATTAGCTTCATGGTCAGGTTGTGCCCAAAGATTTTTGTGTAATCTACATCTTTCCTAACTCACTCAACTTATCACCTGGTAACTCCTACCCTCAAGCCTCCACCCAGCTCCAGCCTCAAGGAAATTACCACTGCTCCCTGAATTTTCTAAGCTAATAATTTTCAGCATCCATTTGGCCCAATGTCCTTTTTCTTATAACAAATAATTTTGGAGGACCTCCTGAAATGAAATTCATAGGTAATATAACCAATTTACATGTATAACTAAAAATCAAAATAATGATCTAATTGTAATGATTTTGCATTTGCTTGCTTTTAAAAATATAAATATAAAGGAGAAATAAGATGAAAATAATTTATTATAAAATACACATATATCCTATGTGAAGTAGTTGGTCATGATTTATACCAAAATTCCAATCATGTGACCATGATTTACTACTCACCCTCCTTGGCTTTGCAGGGCATGGTGCTTCCCTAGTTGGAAAGCTGCCAGAGAGCATTTCTGACTCTAGTTTTAGCACGCCGTATACCTCCATTCTGGGATCCTTTACCTGACTGTCCTATCTTCTAAAATCCTCCAGACGCAAAGTGCAGACAGTGGCCCTCATCTCATCACTTCCTAAATCTTCCATTGACAGCCAGAGGTGATGGATACCTCTGCCATCTGTACCTCCAGCATCCGTCCAGACTCGTGGATTGTCCTAGCTGCACCACGTCATTCCTACTGATGTGTGATCTACTTTATATTACTCATTATTTTTGTGCAAGGGTAGAGGTGGTGGCAGAATTCTAGGACTTCAGGCAGGGATAATGCTAGAATTGTCCATGTTTATGATTCCAAGAGGCTAGAACATAAAGGGAATCAGAACTAAGAGTATGAATCTCTGATGTTGATTTCAGAGGTGTCTTAGTATTTTTTTTCTGTTGCTTATAACAAAGTACCCCAAACTGGGTAATTTATAAATAAAAGGAATTTATCTCTTACAGTTATGGAGGCTGAGAAGTCAGAGGTTGAGGAGTCACACCTGGTGAGGGCTTTCTTGCTGGTGGATTCTCTCCCCAGAGTCCCAAGAGGTGACACAGAGCATCACATGGTGAGGGGGCTGAGTGTTCTAGCTTAAGTCTCTTTTCCTCTTATAAAGCCACCAATCCCACTCCTGAGATAACTCATTAATCCATTAACCCATGAATGGATTATCCATCCAGGAGGGCAGGTACTTTATAATCCAATCACACCTTAAAGGCCCCACCTCTCAATACTGCCACATTGGGAATTAGATTTCAACATGAGTTTTGCAGGGGAGAAGTATTCAAACCATAGCAAGCTGCATTGCATTTCAAAGCTGCAATTTGATTCTTAGCTCCTTCCTTTGCCAGCTGCATGGGCTTGGCAGGTTATTTAACCTTCTCATTCCTCAGTTTCCTCAACTATAGAGTTAATAACAATACCTGCCCCATAGGACTGTTGATAGAGTAAAATGAGAGATGCTTGCAAAATGCTTGCATGGACTGGCACGTATGTAAATGCTTAGTTAATATGGCTATGGTTTCAGAACGTCAGTATGCCAAGATTCTTGGATAGACCAGTACAGAGGTTGGCAAACTTATTATGAAAAGGGCCAGATAGTAAGTATTTTAGGTTTTGAGGGTCATACAACCTAATTGCAGCTACTTAACTCTGCTGTTATAGTGTAAAAGCAGTCATAGATAATATGGAAATGAATGACTGTGTCTGCGTTCTAATAAAACTTTATTTACAAAAGTAGATAGCAAGCCATATTTGGCCATAAGCTGTAGTTGGCTCACTGCTATACTAAAGGATCAGATAACAGGAGGGACTGTACCCAGAAGAAAGTATAACATGGCATTTAAAAGCCTGAGCTATGTATCTATGCCTTCTCTTTTATCTTTTAATAAAAATAGGATTACATTTTGCAATCTGTTCTGTATCCTATTTTGTTTTTATTCATCAACATACAGAGGACATATTTTAGGTTAATTACTAGTGTAGGCGATTAAAAATGAGGCTGTATAAATACAGCCTCATTTTTAATCGCCTACACTAGTAATTCATTGTATGTGGATGAACCATGATTTTAGCTGTGCCTCTGTTGCTAGGGATATAGATCCAGTTTTGCTTATTGTGGTTCACAATTACATTCTTGTTATTTATGTAATACTTTCCGCCTCACCAGAGTGCATGGCCCTGGAAGGCAGGAATCAGGGTGTACTATTAAGCACCTGCCTGAAACTTGGGAGTCATTAAATCCTTGTCTTGAATCCTTGTCTTGATATCACTGTCTTGAGGCAAGTCAGTCTACTTCTTCTAACCAAGGTTTCTTCACCGGCAAATACAGATTCAGATGGAGTGGTGTGAGGGACATATGACCTAATGTTTGTAAGACTTTAGAAACTACAAAGCAAATGTTCTATGCTATGGGTTAAAAGTTTGTGTACCTCCCCAAATCCTTATGTTGAAACCTAATCTCCAATGTGATAGTATTAGGCGGTGGGGCCCTTGGGAGGTGATTGATCATGAGAGTGAAGTTCTCATGAATTGGATTATTCCCTAATGAGAGGGTTGAAGGGACCAAAGCTGTTCCCTTCCATCAAGTGAGAACACAGCTAGAAGGTGTCATCTATAAACCAGAAAGTGGGCCCTTGTCAGAAACTGAATCTAGTGGCCCCTTGATTTTGGACTTCCCAGCCTCCAGAATCATGAGAAATAAACTTCTGTTGTTCAAAAGCTACTCAGTTTTTTCTGGCATTTTTTATAGCAGCCCAAACGGACTAAGACACTCTGCAAGTCTAAAGTGTCACTAGGGTTGCAAAACATCTTTTTTCGGCTTAATATGCCATTTATCTTCTTGCTGGCCAAGGAGAGAACACACTTATTTCCCATGAGAAATGTCAGTTCTATATCATGAGACAGAAAAAAAACAAAACAAAACAGTGCTTCTCTGAAGGCCTTTGATAACAAATTAGGAAATTCAGGAAATAAAAGCAAGTGAGAAAAGAAACTACCTGAGCGTCTACATTTAGTTACCATGTAACACTGTAAAAGCTCTCAGCGTCATGTCTGATTGTTAGTTCAGTCTTAATTTCTTTCTATTTTTATTCCTACTTTTTTTTCTTTTACGTTCATAGATGTTCTCAGTGGCGGTGAGATCTGAAGGCAGAAGGATGGATTCAGAGACAGAGACAGAGAGGCTAGAGCTTAAACCATGAAAAGATATTATTTCAAAGAACTGTGCAGGGTGGAAACTTGCCAGGCATATAGACTGGGGTTTCTTGCAGGACCCCAGATTCTACAGGGCCTGCATGGAAGTCAGGGAAACTGAGGCAGAAGAAAGAGAGTCAGAAGGGGATTGTCCCAGGGTCACCTATTCCCAGTTCTTTGCTGATCGGACCACCGTTCTCTTCCTAGGAAGATTAGGCTTGAAAAACATGGTAGGGTATATCCATTGCTGGGGCCCTCCGAGTCTGTGATCCTATAAGTTTGTGAAGAATCAGAATAGATGCACACACATAACACGTATATTATTGCACAAAGAGTTTTCTTCCCTCAGTCCACTGCAGTCTGGGCCTTCACTCTCCTACAACATTCAAGACAAGTATCCCCAGGCAACATCTCGATCCACAAAGGGTCATGATCCCACCACAGCCCTGTGCTGTTTATGTTGACATGTGACTGGTCTGCAGAAAGGCAGCTTCCTGTAGATGAAATGCACTCAGATATCACAGATTTCCCCCTGGAAGTCTTATGCCCCTTCCTTCCTAATTCAGTGGGATTGTCAGACTTGCTTCTGCTTGCAAAAATGCACGGCCATCTGTTTTGTGCTGGTGGTTCTACAATCATTAATCCACAGAATTCAGCAATCACTCACAGAACCGTGGTCCTAGGTGAAATTTCAACTCCGCTAGACATGTGCTCCCGGAGAGGCTCTGGGAGGAAGTGCTTTGTCATTCGTCATTCGTAAGACAAAGACTCTTTAATAATGGGAGGGATGTTTTCCAGTCATGCTATGGGTTGTCTGTTTGTTGGAGAATAGACAGGCTGAGGGATTTGACATTCATTGGCCTGTCTTCTCCTGGCCTGGAATCCTGAGGAAATGCCCATTAAGAGGAAAGGATTTCAGCCTGGCCAACATGATGAAACCGTGTCTCTACCAAAAATACAAAAGTTAGCTGGGCGTGATGGCGTGCCACTGTAATCGTAGCTACCTGGGAGGCTGAGGCAGGAGAATCGCTTGAACCTGGGAGGCGGAGGCTGCAGTGAGCTGAGATCGTGCTGCGCCACTGCACTGCGGCCTGGAGTCACAGTGATACTGGGTCAAAAAAAAAAAAAAAAAAGAAAAGGATTTAAAGTATTTTCCTCCTCCTAGATCCCTAGAAATGTGCTATTCTCACATTACACTAGCTCATGATGATTCTCATGTCAAGTACAGAGGGAGCTGTGCGGTCCAGTCCCTGGGTGTGACTGATGGACAATTGCTTACAAACCACCTGTGTCATCTTTCAGTGATTGTTGACATGCCTGGGTAGGGGTTCTGAAGAAGGCAAACCTGGGTTCAAACGCCATTTTGCCACTTCGCAGCTGAAGGAGCTTGGGCAAGTTAGGGCAACTCCATGACCTTGTTTCTTGTTTGTGCGGCGATGCTTCTTGTTTGTGTGACCTTGCTTCTTGTTTGTGTGACATGAAACGTTTTTACTATTTTTTTTTTAAAGACCGGGGCTTTCTTTTGTTGCCCAGGCTGTTGTATAGTGGTACAGTCATAGCTCACTGTAGCCTCGACCTTCTGGGCTCAAGTGATCCTCCTGCCTCAGCCTCCTGAGTAGCTAGGACTACAGGTGCATGCCACCATGCCTGGCTAATTAAAACAAGTTTTTTTTGTTTGTTTGTTTGTTTGTTTGTAGAGACAGATTTCTTTATATTGCTGAGGCTGGTTTCAAACTCTTGGCCTCAAGTGATCTTCCCAACTCAGCCTTCTGAGTAGCTAGGACTACAAGCAAGCATCACCACACCTGGCTAATTTTAAAAACGTTTTGTAGAGACGGGGTTAGGCTGTGTTGCCCAGGCTTATCTTGAGCTCCTAGGCTCAAATGGTCTTCCTGCCTTGGCCTCCCAAAGTGTTGAGATTACAGGCATGAGCCACTGCCCCTGGCCTACTATTTTTTTTTTAATTCATTTTTCAGCTTGATAATTGGTCGCTAGGACCAATTCAAATAAATGGAATTGATGAATGAAGAGGTTACTCATTTTAGAGCTTTGCCATATATACATATATTCTCCCAGAAAGCTCCTGTCTATATGTAGATTTGCCAGCAGACATTGACCTTAATTTGCACCTTTGAATTTTTTAGTGATGCTAAATCTGTTATCACTCATTTGATTATAATATTTGCATATTTTAGGGAGATTGACAGGTCTACTTATGTCCTTTGCCCATTTTTTCTAATGCTTTTTCCTTTTATTGATTTATAAGAACTCTTCACATAGTGACATTCTAGCTCTGCATTTGTTTGATACGTTGCAACAGATTCTCCTCTATGATCATTTTCTTTTTAAAGCTACTTATTTTATAAATTGTTTTTATTTTCATGTGATTAAACCTATCAGTCTTCTTCATATGGTTTCTTTCTTTGTCAAATTGCTTTTAGAAAGGGTTTGATGGCTGGGCACAGTGGCTCACGCCTGTAATCCTAGCACTTTGGAAGGCTGAGGCGGGTGGATTGCCTGAGCTGAGGAATTTGAGACCAGCCTGGGTAACATGGTGAAACCCCATCTGTACGAATTTTTTATACTAAAATACAAAAAATTAAGCAGGTGTGGCAGCATGCACCTATAGTCCCAGCTACTCGGGAGGCTAAGGCAGGAGAATTGCTAGAATCCGGGAAGCAGAGGTTGCAGTGAGCCAGGATTGCACCACTGCACTCCAGCCTGGGTGACAGAGTAAGACAACGAAAAGAAAGGCTTTTGCTTCTTGGCAGTCACCACAGAGGAGCTTTGGCTATTTGAGACTTCAGTTTAATGAATCAGATGTCTCATAGACTGCATCTACTTGTCTTATTTTTCATCCTCTCCTTTATTTGTGATGCCCAGTATGTCTAGGCCCAGTCTTTTCTTCAGAACCTCTGTAGGTGATAAAGGACTGTTTTGGGAAGTCCAGCATCTTAGTTCACTGGGGCTCTCATAACAAAACACTGTAAACCTTGTAAACAATGGACATTTATTTCTCACCATCCTGGAGGCTGGGAAGTCCAAGATCAAGGTGCCAGCAGGTTTGGGGTCTGGTGAGGACCTGCTTCTCACTCTTGCCTCACTTAATGGAAGGAGTGAGGGGTCTCTCTTGAGCCTCTTTTGTAAGAGCACTGATCTCAGTGCTCCACTCTCCTCCCAAACGGCCCCACCTCTTAAACCATCACCTTGGGGAGGTGGATTTCAACATATGAATTTTTGGGGGACACAAACATGCACTCAGACCATACCACCCAGCTACTCCTGGACTTTATTTTTTCTCTTGAGGGTGAGAATGGTCTCTTGGCCTTTGGATGATACAAAGATCTCAGTTGTGACAACCAAAAATGTGTGCAGATATTGCCAAGTGTCCCCTTGTGGTAAAGCAAAGTTGCCCTTTGCTGAGGACCACTGGGTTAAGGAGAACCCTTCAGGTCCCTGACAGGGTGCTTTTTTCTTCAGTACTTGTTCCTTCATATGTGGAAGGTGGGTGGGGGAAGAAGCTGAGCTGTGTGTTCCTCCAGGATTACTGTTTTCTTCTTTTGAGACAGGGTCTTGCTCTGTTTCCCAGGCTGGAGTGCAGTGGTGCGATCTTGGCTCACTGCAACCTCCACCTCCCAGGTTCAAGTGATTCTCCTGCCTCAGCCTCCTGAAAATCTGGGACTACAGGCGTGCACCACCATGCCTAATTTTTGTATTTTTAGTAGAAATGGCCAGGCTGGTCTCGAACCCCTGACCTCAAGTGATCTGCCCACCTTGGCCTCCCAAAGTGCTGGGATTACAGGAGTGAACCACCGCACCTTGCCCCCAGGATTACTTTTAATAACAGCATGCTGTTTTCTTAGAAAGGGACTTGCAATTCAGGCCCCAGCTTCTTCTTTACAATTAGTTTTGCACCTGCTATGTTTAGAAAAGATTCCTAGAAATATCTGCCAAATGGCCATAATTGTGCCATTTCAGAAAAGGGATTTCTTTAGCCCAGGGAATTCTTTCTATTCAGGGATGCTCTTACAGCCCTGCATAGTTGTGTTTTCTGCTTCTTGATTTCCCTCAGGACTTAGGTTTGTGAAATATAGAGGTCTAAACTTCTCAAAGACAAAAGCAAGGGAGACTTGTTTCTCCCTGTTTCTGCCACCCCTTTCCTAAGATAATGACTGCTTGTTTGTCCAAAAGGAGGACAAGCCCTACGTAAAAGAAATCGCAGGGATGAGTTGTGTAGTTCATTACACAACTCCTCTCCACCTTAATTTTCCTTTCATCATTTAGGATGATTTATTATTTATTGGAATTATAACATTTTCAGGAAGTCTTCTCCAAGGCCACTGTTTTCATTTTTATTTATTTTTTGAGATAGTGTCTTGCTCTGTTGCCCAGGCTGGAGTGCAGTGGTGTGATCTCGGCTCACTGCAACCTCTACCTCCCAGATTCAAGTGATTCTCGTGTCTTAGCCTCCTGAGTAGTTGGGATTACAGGCATGCACCAGCTGAGTTCTTTGTATTTTTAGTAGGGATGTCCAGCTGAGTTCTTTGTATTTTTAGTAGAGATGGGGTTTCACCATGTTGGTCAGGCTGGTCATGAACTTATGACCTCAGGTGATCTGCCCACCTCGGCCTCTCAAAGTGCTGGGTTTACAGATTTGAGGCACTGCACCCCAGCCTAAGGCCACCTGTTTTTATATATTCACTTATTTTCGCCTTATTTTGATTTGAATCAGAAAGCAATAAAATTTACTAACAGCCTAAAAAGTAGTAGAATACTTGAATAAAGTGATGTGAAGTCTATTTGGAGAGGGGGAAACGAGCGGACTGAGATGAGGAAGTGTTGTGCCTAGCAGCAGTGTGAGTCATTTGTCTTGGCAGCCCTGGAAGAAACAGGGCTGAGTGTGGAGTGCAATTCACTGAGCTTGGGCTGAGAGGGTCTTGGCTGAGTCACATGTCCCTGAAGGGAAGACACAAAAACAAGGAGGCTTGCCTTAGGCAGACTCAGGATACCTCCAGGGAGAACCAAGACCTGGCCTGAATACTCAATGAGCAAATCCAATTCTTCCATGTCCTGTTTATGGCCAAATGTGGGACACTGCCAGCACAGCACTCTCCCAGTTGCCATGTGTATTAGTCTGGTCTCACCCTGCTAATAAAGACATACCAAAACTGGGTAATTTATAAAGGAAAGAGGCTTAACGGACTCACAGTTCCACATGCTGTGGCAACCTCACAATCACGATGGAAGGCAAAGGAGGAGCAAAATCATGTCTTACATGGTGGCAGGCAACAGAGAGAGTGTGCAGGGAACTTCTCTTTACAAAATTATCAGATCTTATGAGACTTATTCACTGTCAAGGGAACAGCATGGGGAAGAGCCACCCCCATGATTCAATTACCTCCCACCAGGTCCCTCCTATGACCCGTGGGAATTATGGGAGCTACAGTTCAAGGTGAGATTTGAGTGGGGATGCAGCCAAACCACTGTATCAGCATAAGAGGGTCTCGTGTGCAGTTTTGGCTGTCCATGTTCCAGGCTGCAGGGCCAGAAGTGCCACATACTGAAGTCTTTGGTCTGTTCTGGAATGGAGATGACTATCAGGTCATATCTAGTACCCTACTGTCCGTCAGTTCTGCACCTTCTCCTTATGTTTGATGTTTCACATGTATGTTATGGGCAGAGTGCTATGCCTCTCTCAAAATATGTTAAAGTCCTAACCCCCAGAACCAGTGAATATGGCATCATTTAGAAATGAGGTCTCTACAGATGTGATCAAGTTAAGTTGAGGTCAAATGGATAGGATGAGCCCTACAGTGTCATTATAAGAAGAGGGAAATTTGGACACAGACATACTGAGAGAAGAATTCAATGTGAAGACACCAAGACAAAAGAGACAAACAGATTGAATCCCATGTGGTGACAGAAGCAGAGGTTGCACTGATGCATCTACAAATCAAAGAATGCCAAGGATTTCAGCAACCACCAGAAGTTAGGAAGAGGCAAGGAAGGATCCTCTCCTGAAACCTTCAGACTATGACTCTGCCTACATCTTGATTTTGTACATCTCGCCTCCAGAACTGCGAGAGAATAAGTTGCTGTTGTTATCAGTCACCAGATGGTGGTACTTTGTTATGGCAAACTTAGGAAGCTAACATACTGAGGTTCCCCTGGTTGCACAGATGGTACAATGGCTTCTGATGGTGACGGTGTAGATGTTGCAGCTGGACTTCTGGCAGGACGTGGAAGCAGTTGAGGGTCTGGGCGTTTCAGATCTTGACGGTCTGGTAGGAGCCACTGTACATGCTGCTGTGGGCCACCACTAGGTCCTGAGACTACTGCTTGAGGCGTTTCGATTCCTTTAGCTCCACATTGGTATTCTAATATTCCAGAACTTTTAGTCTTTAGGAACCCACTCAAGAGCATTGTGTGCAGATACCAGTGTGAACATAAGACTTCCATGTGTGCTAAGTGTGTTCACTTCCAGGTTCTAGATGTCCCAGATGATGATGGTATCATCTGCAGAGCCACTCTGACATTTGGTCTTTGGATGCAAAGCTTCATATGATGCTGCTGTTTCTTCTAGTGTATTCTGTCACTGGAGATGGTAAATGAGTCCCATACTTTGATTTTCTAGATGAACTGCTGAAGAGTAGATCACTCATGGAATAGTTGTGGCAGATGGTGGCCTGGTGTCCCACCAGAAATTCTTTGCCCTTTAAAGTCTCTAGGGACTTAGAATCTTAGGATCCCCCTCTGTAGGTTCCTTTTTTCCCGGGATATTTCATCATTCAGCTTGGGCACATCCCACAGGAGTTCCACAGTGTCTTTGCTGAGTCTTGGGATCTCCAATATGACAAACTTGAGATGAACTTATTCTCCAGATGGCTTGTTTTCTCCTAGAACTTGCTCAGGAAGGTGATCTCCTGCCCCTGCTGGCCACATGCATCTTGTAGAAATGGCCCCATTTCTGCTACAGAATTTCCTTCTGGACCTCAAAAACTCCTTCAGGCTTCAGAGCAGCATAGCTTTAAGTATGGGTGCAGGTGCCTCTTGTAGGTGTCTGTTCCTCATTAACTTGCACCCATACTTGGAGTGTCTCCAACTATAGTCACGTTCTGAGGTGCTGGAGGTTAGGACTTAAACATATACTTTTTCTTTTTGGTGGAGAGACACAATTCAGTTTATGACATGTGGATAGAGGGAGCATGTGGCTCATTCAGGCCTGGAATTTCCCCCTGGTGGATCTAGTGAAATGGGAAAGGGGTTGGGTGGCAAGGATATTATCAAGGAAATTGCAAAAATCAGGACCAGGGACCACGTGCACCCAGTGAGGGAAATGAACATGTGAGGAGTGGGGCAGGCTGGGGGCACTGTAAAAAAAGGAAGATAGTCTAGGAACCAGTGACAAAATGTCTTGGTGAGGTCAAAAAAGGAAGCAGTTGAGCAGGCAAGTTGGAGGGATAGGAGGCTGTGGCTGAAGGAAAGCATGATTATATTAGTGATTTCAGGGGTGATTTTAATAACTTCCATGGTATATAATTTACATGAGTGGGTTTATCTCTTTATAAATCATAGACATGCCTGCCCTTTTCAAGCCTTCCAGAATGTGCCATTTTCAAGACAGTGATGATCCGCAGTGTTACCTCCAGCCTCAGTGAAAAGCTGCAGTCATTGCTGTGCCTTTGTTTGCAAGTAACAGAGGATCATTGAAACTAGGCTACAGAAAAGAAAGCAAGAAAGAGCACTGTATCATATGGACTCAAAGATAGAAAATAGAAGTTAATAAAATAGAGCCAGACTTCTCAAGAGGCTAGAACCAGAAATTGAGAAGCCAGCAGGAACAAGACACCAGGACCAATAATCAGAAAGCTATTGAGATCCAACGTAGCTACTCTCTCAGACTTTCTTGGAGCCATTTGGTCTTTGTGTGTCAGTTGCATAGAAAGCCACACAGTCCTACAAACTGTCTTTCTCCTTCTCCAAGCCAGTGTGGGATCATTTCAGAGTTTGCAATTCTTCGTTCAAGTGATAAGCAGAGAGTGACTGCCATCCGTACCCCGATCCACACCTACAGGTGTCTATGACCCATGCAGATGTCATCTAGGTGAAACAGGGGTGCCTACAACATTTACTAACAAGTCAGACTACACTGCAGTTCCCAAAATCCCTTTGAAGATTTTTCTGTTTTTCAAACTTACTGTTAATTGTCAATGTAATAAACAGAAAAGTGTTGTCTTCACAAAAAATAGGAAGGTTTTTGTTTCTATCTTGGCGGAAATCAGTTATTTATGGAAGGAATCGTTTGGACGTGAAGTACCAGAAAGAAGTTCTTAGAATAACTATCACCAAGGATGCTACATTTAGCATATTCTCATTTCTCCCTTACATTAGATAATTTTAAAGTTTAAACTTTAAAATTATAAGTTTAAAGTTTAAACTTTAAAATTGTAAAGTTTTGAAGTTTCCTAATTTGTAGGAATTTCTTTCAAGAGTCAATCTGGCCTACTATGTGCCAGATTGATTTGTGAATTTTAGCTCATTTAATATTCACAAGACACTTCTGTGAAGTTATCCTCCATGTTAACAGATGCAGAAGCTTGTCACAAGCTACAGAGCTAGCAATCATCAGAGCTCGTGTTGAAACCAAGTTTTAGATTCAGAAGATACTAAGTGAGGAAAGCTTTTTTTTTTTGAAGGGGGGGAGTTTTTTTTAACTTTTATTTTAGGTTCTAGGGCACATGAGATTTGTTATAGAGGTAAATTATGTGCTATCAGATGTACAGATTTGGTGTATGGATTATTTTTTCACCTAGGTAATAAGCATAATACCTTATAAGTAGATAAGTAGTCTTGTCTGTCTGTCTTTTCTTTCTTTCTTTCTTTCTTTCTTTCTTTCTTTCTTTCTTTCTTTCTTTCTCTCTTTCCCTCCCTCCCTCCCTCCCTTCCTTCCTTCCTTTCTTTTCTTTTCTTTCTCTTTCTTTCTTTTCTTTCTTTCTTCCTTTCTTTCTTCTTTCTTTCCCTCCCTCCCTCTCTTTCTCTCTCTCTTTCTTTCTTTCTCTTTCTTTCTCTCTCTCTCTCCCTTGTTCTCCTCTCCTCTCTTTCCTTTCCTTTATTTCTTTTGTTTCCTTCTTTCTTTTTCTTCATTTCTTCCTTCCTTTTTTTCTTTCCTTTCTTTCTTTTTGACAGAGTCTTGCTCTGTTGTCCAGTTTGGAGTGCGGTGTCGTGATCTCAGCTCACTGCAGCCTCCACCTCCTGGGTTCAAGTGATTCTCCTGCCTCAGCCTCCCGAGTAGATGGGATTATAGACACACACTACCACACCCAGCTAATTTTTGTATTTTCAGTAGAGACAGGATTTAACCATGTTAGACAGGCCGGTCTTGAACTCCTGGGCTCAAGCAATCCACCTGCCTCAGCCTCCCAAAGTGCTGGGATTATAGGTGTCAGCCACTGTGCCCAGCCCATGATAAGTAGTTTTCTGATGCTTACCCTCTTCCTACCCTCTGCCCTCCAGTAGGCCCCGGTGTCCATATGCAAGGATACTTGATGTTTAGCCCCTACTTGTGAGAACATGTGGCACTTGCATTTCTGTTCTTGCGTTAGTGTGCTTAGGGAAATGGCCTCTAGCTAGAGAAGCTTTTTCACTAGACAGCTTTGTGAACTTGGACAAGTGATTAAACTTACTTTAGCATTAGTTTTCCCATCTTTATGGTGGATCATATGAAGAATAGTAGAAGGTTGATGTGAGAAATTAATGCATGTGAAAGTGCCTGTTGGGGTCTTCAAGGCAGCATGGATTGAGCAATAAATAGCATTCCTCTCTTTTGCCTGAGTTCTAAGTAAGGACCAAGAAGTGACAGATGGAGGCAATCATGTCATCTTCATTACTGACCAAGGGCAAGTGGGAAACACGGCTTAGTGTGCAACAAGTGTGTTTCTTGGCTGAATTCCCACATTAAAGTTGTTACCAATTCAGGCATGAACAAATAACACTTGATTGGAACAAGTTTCTGTTCATGGAGACTTGCCTAGAATAAGAATTTACTTCATGAAGGAGCAAAGGAGAAACCCTACATCCTTTGGGCAGCTTGCTTCCTAGAGAAGAAAAGATATTTTACCCTAAATGTGACTATCAGGAAAATCACTTTATTTCTATCAGGGCAGAGTAGGCACAAGGGTAGGGAGAGGCCAGGAGTATTTAAAATACACTATTTTATTTTTATTTATTTTTATTTTTTATTTTTTTTAAATTGTGCTTTAGGTTCTGGGGTACATGTGCAGATCATGCAGGATTGTTGCATAGGTATACACATGGCAATGTGGTTTGCTGCCTCCATCCCCCTGTCACCTACATCTGGCATTTCTCACCATATTATCCCTCCCTGACCTCCCCACCCCCCAGCTGTCCCTCCCTTGGCTCCCCCCAACAGACCCCAGTGTGTGATGCTTCCCTCCCTGTGTCCTTGTGTTCTCATTGTTCATCACCTGCCTATGAGTGAGAACATGTGGTGTTTGATTTTCTGTTCTTGTGTCAGTTTGCTGAGAATGATGGTTTCCAGATTCATCCACGTCCCTACAAAGGACACAAACTCATCATTTTTTATTGCTGCATAATATTCCATGGTGTATATGTGCCACATTTTCTTTGTCCAGTCTATCGTAGATGGGCATTTGGGTTTGTTCCAGGTCTTTGCTATTGTAAACAGAACCACTATGAACAAACATGTGCATGTGTCTTTATACTAGAACGATTTATAATCCTTTGGTTATATACCCAGTAATGGGATTGCTGGGTCAAATGGAATTTCTATTTCTAGGTCCTTGAGGAAGCACCACACTGTCTTCCACAATGGTTGAACTAGTTTACACTCCCACCAACAGTGTAAAAGTGTTCCTATTTCTCCACAT